>JAVLVB010000002.1:4125341-4188683 GCA_032876305.1 Orestias chungarensis
GAGTTTAGACCGCCCACCAGCACTTGATTGGCTCTCTGTTGTTCGGATCTCTTGTGTGATTGGCTGTCTCCACCGTCACTCAGTAGACGCTAACGTTAGAATCAAAGAGACTTCCCATTGACTTCCATGGAAAGAAGCATGGAGCTGCTAATAGCTCCAAACACCAGCAGTTCCAGCGTTGGACGTGGTGCATTCTCTGTGTTCTCGGAAGTGTTTTCTACGTTAAGGTGATAAAAGTACTTTCTTCTGCTGTTGTGAAGTGTTAGCTGACTGTTCCGTATCACAGTAATATTTTACATTGACAGTTCTTGTTAATTAAGCATTTTAAGTTGCCAACTTAACTTGCTAGTTGTGTTTTAGCCGCCTCGAGCTCGTTACAAGCTCGGCGGGTTTAGACGGGTCCGTCTGATTCAGTGTTTTAAAATTTCCATCACAACTTACATTCCAAACTTAAATATATTCCTAATTTGTTTTCGGCTATTCATGCCCGCGTGGGCTTCTACCAGCAGCTGCGCGGGCTGGTCCGCGTGGACGTGTTTGGCTCGGCAGGGCGGCCGCTGCACGGCGGGGGGGGCGTGGTGCGCCTTCTGCGCCGCTACCTGTTCTACCTGGCGCTGGACAGCTCGCAGCACACGGAGGACATCACGGAGAAGCTGTGGAACGCCCTGCTGGCCGGGTAGTGTGTGTGTATGTGTATGTATATATGCACTACTCACAAAAAGTTAGGGATATTTGGCTGTCGGGTTGAATCTCAGGATGAGCCAAAAAACGCATTCAAACCTTAACAGGTGAACCTAATGTGACCTTCTCTAAGCTTTTGAATGCACCTGTCCAACTGTTAAATGTTTCAGTACTTTTTGCACATGTTGCTGTTCTCTAACGAGGAGCTTAACGGCAAAAGCCACAACAGGTGTTTGATCCTCGAATCGACCAATAAATGTCCTGGTTCAATTACAGCTGGTGTTTAAACAGTCATCCTCATCAAGTTGTTCAAATTGGGACATCATGAGACCAAGACGAAACGTATCACCTTCAAACATGACGTTCTCAGACGGACGTCGCCACTGAGCTCAGAGTGTCATCAGCAGGTTGCAACGGAGATACAGAGAGACTGGAAGAGTTACAGAAAGGCGTAGAAGTGGACGTCCTTTAGCCACATCCCATGCTGATGATCGCTACATTGTGAACAATGTCCTGAGAAACCGGAGGATGAATGCCACTCAACTCCAGGCAAGTTTAAGGGAGGTGAGAGGCACCCAAGTGTCACGTTAGGCCATTCCAAACTGTTTATATCAGCGTGGTCAGCGTGCCAGACGACCTGCAAGGGTACCTGACCACACCAGCAGGCATAGGCGTCAAAGTCTTGCATGGGCCAGGGAGCATTTACGCTGGACGAGGGACCAGTGGGCCTCAGTGGTGTTCTCTGATGAAAGTTGATTCACTTGAGCAGAAATGATGTTGGAGACGTCAAGGAGAGCGCTATGCATCAGCCACCCGAAAGCCAAATATCCCTAACTTTTTGTGAGTTGTATATGTAAGTAGTTCTAGTATAAACATAGTATAGTAGTCGTAGTAAATAGTAAAAGTGGTTGTTTAATTTAAAGGTTGTTTTGCATTTTGGATGTTTTACAATAAATTGTTTGGTCATTTATTTTTGCACAATTTTGTGATTTTGTCATGGAATCTGATTTCAACGAGAAACGGTTTCAATTACATGAATATTTTAATCAGTGAATTATAAATAAAAGTTCTCGGACTACAAGCGAAATCAACTACATAAGTTTGCAGGAAAGCAAAAATTATAATAATTGTGTCTTCTACAAAAGTTAAGCATTCATCCCAGGTCTTCAATCAAAACAGGCAGCAACATATTTTCCTCTTTATAATAGGTATTTTTACTTGTGTTAAGGGATTTGTACGTTATGAAAAACTGTGGCCATACTCTCAAGTTAGGTAAGTAAACATGTGCGGGAAAAGTTTACCCCTTTGCACTTCATAATGCAATTGTTTTATTTTTTCTGTCCATCCCTGTTTGCAAAATTTCTCTATCAGTCACACTGGATCCAGTCTGCCCTAGTTGCAGTTATTTCAACTGTTAACTTTCTGTTTTCCCTGTGTTTGCTTCTATCCATATTACCCACACCTAGTCTGGCGTTCCGTTTAGCTGACATACCTTTTTGGAAGAGGCGAACGTTCTCCTTCATTTCTTGTTTTCGTATTCTTCGGTTTCCTCTGCATCAATTTGTGTCTTTTGTCTTTGTAAACCTTCAGTCGGTCGCGACAGACGGCTGCTCGTACTGAGCCAGGTTCTGCTGAATGTTTCTTCCTTTTAAAGAGGAGTTTTTCATCTCCACTGTTGCTGGATGGATGCTCAGTGTGAGCAATTGAAGTCAACAACGAAACGTTAAAAAAATCAGTAGTGAATGCTACAAGTCAATGGCTTGATGCATTCTGCTGCGTTTCCAAAGATTGGACTTTTTTTAACTGATTTGTTTACCATGTATTTATGATTGAAATGAAATTTTTTATTTTTTCTAAAGTGCCTTAAGATGAAATGTGTTGTATTTGGTATATAAATATACAGAATTGAATTGGATCCAGAACATCTGTAAATATTATTTTGCAGGTGATGGCACAGATTATCCTTTGGTCAGAATTTTAAAAATGGGTAATTTTTACACAAGAACATGATCTTATGGAAAATGATTGGTTCTCGTTTGGTAATGCAGTTACCACAGGTGGGCAGCTTTTAGCAAAACTCCGAATACACTTCTCAGTTGTTATTTGCATGACAAATACAAAGAAATGAATGGGGATTTAAAAGCACCCCCCCCCCCAAAAAAAAAAAAAACAACAGGCAGAGAGATCTTCTGTCCCGAAAATTCAGTCTACAGATGGAGTGTTGTGTAATCTTTTTTCCAACTTAAAATGTAAGAGATTCCAATTTTTTATTAAAAATGGAGCAAGCATTACAAAACAAACAATGAGGTACCAACTGATATATTTTTATGGATTATAGTTTTCCCTTGAACATTACATTTTTTTTCCTTGCTAAGTCTGGGAAATCTTACCCACTAAAAAAATAATGCGTAGGTTTCTCTGTCCTACAGTCCTCCAAGAAAAAAAAAATCATCCCCACACCATGATGCTGCCACCACCAGTCCTCACAATGTTGAGGACTTGTTTAGGTTTATGGACGGTAATTATTACCTCCTTACATAAGATTTAAAATGTTTGCCAAAATTTTTAATTTCAAAATTCTCTGATCAGAGCCCCGTTTTTCCTCAAATATTCATCACACAGTTAGTGGCTAACTCAAAACAGGGCTTGTTATTTCTTTCATTCATGGCTTTCGTCTCGCTACTCCTACATAAAGCCTTTTTAAATAAAGTTTACGTAGGTGATTTCTGGAAACAGTTGGCATACATTTCTAATGGGCGTGACAGGTAAAAAGTGGCTGAATACTTACACACACCACACCATCTTGGTATTTGTAAAATTATTTAGAAAACTGGAATGTTCTTTGCACTTCACAGTTCTCACTCCTTCCATCCACTGACTCATTACGTTTGCTCTATTGTGGTCCTCAGAACTCGCGTATAAATCTTGAAACATAGGGCTCATTAAACTTTTAACAACAAATATAAATAAAAATGACTCACAACGTTATGTCCCATCTTTTCTGTTTATTAAGTCTGGTAAATGGTAAGAGCTGGTGTACAGGGTAACACGATCTATACATATCTTCATGTTTGATCGAAAGGCTTGTATACATATTCACGTTTGTTAATCCTCTCCGGGATGATATAAAAGAAAGGAAAATGGTCATCGCTACAAAGCCTCTACATTCCCCATGATGTGGGTGTCGGCCTAAACTAGATAATGCTTAAAGAACATCCATAACAACTCTATGAGGGTGCATAGCATTCTAATTAAATATATTTTATCATTTATTTGTACATACATTTTCATAAAAACCATCTTTTTTTTTTTGTGCATGTGCGTAGTTGCATTCCTTAGGATAGAGTAATATGATATTGCGTTTACACTGTCATGTATCCAGTCTAAAGGAGTATAGGTGATCTCTATTCTTTGTAACAGCTAATATTTTACAATACTCATTTTAAAATACGTTGTCGTAGACACCTTCTTCACTCACATGCTTGGCAAAAACTGTCTTCTTTCTGCTTCCTATCCGACAAGGTTTTGGAACCAAGTGCTTTCATGCACGCACACTTTCACAGCAAACACACAAACATGGTGGAAGGGAAGTTATTCAGAGTACATAGGACTTATTTTCAAATATAACACAGATTTAAAGAACAACAAAGTTTAATATAGTTTGGTTAAGTGTGCAGTACAATTCATGTAAGTGGGAATTCTTAATATGGAAGATATGGTTTGCTTGCCCAAGGTGCCATATTGCTACGGCGGGCAAACGCCTCTGAAGGGAAAAAGTCAAATGAATTGCATGTCGGATTAGTTCTCTATCACTTATTTTATGATTGTTGGTTAGATTCAAATGGTAATTAAGGGTAACACCTGTTCCAGCAGTGCCACTCAACCTGAACCCAAAATAATTGTATAGAAAAGCCCAAATAATTTAGAATCAAATGCATACGATTTATTCTGCGACACCCTACAGGGTATCAACAATATAATGCTTTCATCACTGAGAGCTTTCGAAAGGCTTTTAAAGACTGCCTATCTGTTGCTTGTCCAACAGAATCCGCATACAGACTAGCTTAAAGAACGTCTGTCTTTTACCCACCAACAACAATCTTTAATGCAGCGTTTCTTGATCTTCTTGGAAGACTTGTGACCCCTAATTATGATGCCACACCACACAGTACCACTACAGACCACGTCCAGATTTATTAAGTTGATAAAATTAGTTAAATGGGCAATTGCTGCTAAAAAGTAACTCCTAATAAATGGTACTAGGCTTCTAGTGGCTCCCTGGTGTTGCCAACAATGAAGAGCTTAGTTATGTGTTGTCTATACTACTGGATGAAGTATCCACAAGTTGGTAATAACTCATAACACATGGAAATAGTGGCAGACCTCTGCTTTTAACTTTTTATGTATGGTGGGCTCATTATATTTTTTTTAAATCAAGTGGAGGTCAAGGATTCTATTCATAACCCACCACTCGGTGACCCCAACTGTGGGGTCATGACCCCATCTTTGGAAACCACTGCCGTAAATAACTTTACAGCTGTCTCACTTCCCAAAAGTGAGACTGTCTGTTCCGACTCTCCTCAACAGATTCAGTGAGAGAAACCCTTACTCACCTAATATGTAAAATCTACGCAACTGGGCTTTGTGCCTCACAACGTGTATTGATTGAAATGGTTTACTTTCCAAGCAACCACGATCAATAAAAGCACTATATGGTACATTGACTATAGAATTGATATTTGTAGTAGCGCTACTTTAACAAAAGGACAACAGAAGAGAACTTCCACATAAAAGTTCTGATCAATTTGGAGGTATCTAATATTATTACCACTGTAAATATTTGTGGATGAAATAGAGCTAAATGAGTGTGAGAATCTTTTTTCAAGATCTGAAAAAAGCTGAAAATAGCTTATTCATATAGTAAAGGTGTGTAAAAATTTTTTTTTAAACAAATGAATCTGTAATTACTGTAACATAATCTAACATTGAAAGGTTTGGAAAAATCCAAACTTTAACTGGAATAGATTTTGTTCAATAGGCGTCAATCTCAAGTTAAGAAATACATTCCGAACATCTTTTAAACTATTATCCTCAAGCAGAGTCAAAATGACAGTTTCATGATTGAGGATGTACCCCATAAATTCGTGTTTGTGATTTATTATTTTATTTTTATTTTAGATTTCCTGATAGAGGCGCCAATATTTGTAACACCTAAGTTTTTCAAACGTTCCCAATTGTAAGGCAACATTTTTCTACAATCTTCAGTTTAAGATTCTTTCTTATAAGTTTATCGTGGTGCCAATTGGTTTAGAACGTGCTGGATTTCAAATCAAAAATTACGACGAAAAAAAAAAAAAAAAAAACATGTGCCAGGGATGCAACAGAAGGACACATCCAATCACATTAAATACAACATTTTGGTTTTCTCTGAATCAATAGAAGCTGACAAAGATATTTAGACACAAAAACTGTCTATTTCATATAGTCCCCGAAACACATGATACACCAGTTTCTCTTTTCAAAAGGATCCACATTCACAGCTCCTATGTCAGGTACTCCTTCCAAATCCAACCCTCATCCTCCAGGTTTCAACACCCTTCTGTTTTTTTACATAGCAGAGAAAAAAAAATATCCTGAGTGTAAAATGTGGTAAGTTAGAAACATGTGCTATTATCTGATGTAGGTTACAATGAAAAAAGTGTGCATTCATTCAGGCTACAGTAGCATTTACAGTACTTGTGGGATAAAATATTGTTGGGACTCCAGAAATGTGCGCTACTGTGATACAAAGTCTACATAATGCTGCTGTCCGGTTTCTGCATAAAGTCTTGAAAGACATGTTACTTTCAGTAAGACGAGCTTGCTGCTTTAATATGTGAATGACCAAAAGCCTTAATAACTCGATGAAAACAAAATGGGTCCTGGGTGACACCCTCTGAACAAGCAATATGTTTTTAAAATAATTTCAGCACAATTAGATTAACAGGGTTTAGTGTTTTAAAGTATGAATAATGGTAAAAAAAACAAACAAAAAACATCACATGACAAAATCCCACAAATCACTGGAAATTTAAAAACCATAGCTTCCGTCTTTTCTTTGTTAGGTATTATTGCTGTGAGAAAGCTGTCCAAGAATCTAATCTTAAAACCGTATGTTTTTTTTTAATGTTTGCTTGTGTGCTTTTACAGGTTCTATATTTTAAAATACTGTGCCTTGCAAAGGTATTCATGGTGAACTTCTTTACATTTTGTCATTTGATAATCCCGAACTGCACTGTACTGTTGGTATGTTTTCTGGATGTAAATAGTTAAGAGAAAAAATACAACTTTTTAAATTTTTTAAATAAATACAGTATAATAATAATAATAATAATAAAGTATCTGAGTGCAAGTCCAGTTAGGATGTGAAAGGCAGCCAAGAGGTTCATGTTAACATTTCATACTTTTTTGTATTACACAATTGTTTAATATTTGGTGTGACTGAAGGTTGTCTTTCTAGCATTTGACAAAATGTGAGAAAGTTCAACGTATGTAAATACTTTTGAAAGGCACATACGTACAGAAAGTTCACGAGTCTGGGGTCAGTGATAAGCGGACAGTCACAGTGCTACCTCTCTGTTCACACTTTTACATTGAGTCTGCAGCAACATCACTCTTGCCAGAAATTTCTTATAAGTTCATTAAAATTCCTTTGTGATTTCTTCTTTCTATTCCTTTGCGTTGAATGATTTTGACAGTGAGGTGCTGCTGCAGCTGATGGAAACACATAAACAGGATGAAGCAGAAAAGTAAAAGTAGACAGAAGAGATTTGTGACTTTTACTGCATATAGAGGAAGGCTACCAATAAAAATGAGAAATGCTACCAAGAGAAATCAGGAAATTACAACAAAAAAAAACTCATAAGGAAGAAAAAGTCGAGCTATTTATCATACAGCTGCTGTGCAATGCCGTCAAGCAATCAGTTCTTCCAAGGAAAACATTCCGATGTCTTTGAAACAGAATACCCCTGAAGACATGAGGGAATTAAAGAGATTCAGTTCTCTACAGAAGTCAAACAGTGTGGAGAACCAAAGCGGCCAGATACCAAAGAGGAAGTAAGCTTGTCTAAGGATAAATCTAAAAAAACAAAAAAAAACATTGACACACGCAGACAGGAACTCACTGGCACGAAAGAGCCCACTGCTCTCTCTTAGCCGAGGGCGGGCACGCTGTGACAACACAGAGACGACAAGCCAATCGGGGAGGCGAGGCGAGGCGAGGCTCACCGTTTGAGCTCGAAGCAAGGAAACAATGCGGCAGAGCGATTCCAGCACACACGCACACACATGTTCACAGAGCAAAGAGTGCATATATCACATTAAGAGTAAAAGGAAAAAAGGGTCAGATGACAGAAGCATTGGCTCAGCAGAGGCTTTGCTGCATATGCAGCCATCCTTTGAGGGACTTCTGTTTTTTTTCTTTTTTTTGGCTGCAGTGTTAATGGACACAAACCGCTTCAGTTAGTGGGCAAAAGGTCTGTGACCCGTGCATGGGCCGGCCCTTGTACCTTTTAGTTTTTTACTCCTTCAGTTTCTAGATAATGACAGTTCGATAGGTCAAAAGGCATGCACCAGCAGTTTGCATGCAATTACAGTTCACAGGAAGCACTTAGTTGCTTTTTTTTTTCTTAGTTGTTTTACGAACATTTATCGATATTTTTTTTTTGTATAAAAACGAATTAACATGCCTCTTTTTTGTGATATGTGTCTTTACAAATGTTATAAAACTACAACTTCAACTCCTTTTTTTGATCTCGTCTTGTTTTGTTTTGCAGTGCTTCGTGATCACAGGTTGAGAATGTTTCTGGTTGTCCTGCTATGATTTCTCCGCTTTTTCTCTCTCCTAATTCTTTGTCTTCTTCTTCATTTCCATCTTCGGTCCGGTCGTGTTTTTGTGGTGGATGTTTTGGCAGTGGGTTTCCGGTCCTGCAAAACAAAAGAAACAAAGACCCCAATGTGATGTGGATACAAAGTTATTTTGACCTTTTAAAACGGAACGATAAAGGCATAGAAAATGATTTAGTCATGTATACGGAAAAGTTTGGGAAGCTGTGTAAAATGCAGTTGAAAACAGGATGTCATCCTTTGTGAACATTGGCAAATGAAAGAAAAACAAAACAAAACAAGATAAAAAGGAACAATTATTTAGAGGAATTTGCTAAATTGGAAGTAATGAATTACAAAAAACAAACAAACTGTATCTGTACCTTGCTACTGCTTCATAGCCTGGATTAAAATTATGTGGGCTACCATTGGTAGTGTGTTCACAAAATGAGATTTTTAAATACCATAATTTTTATTCTTAGATTTAAATGTAGACTCCAGCTATTTTCTGAGCATTCTGGATATTTGAATGAAAATAATTGAGTTAAAATTTTATCAGAAAAAAAAAAAGAGCAAAATATTCCATTTGGTATAAATATCTGGTGTCTGATAAAACATGAGATCTTGAGGTCTCAGGTTGGGATTGGGGCATGTTTCTAAGCCAAACCTTACAAAACCTTTTCCCTGCACTATACCGTGTCCTTTTCCCTCATAATTTCCTAAAGCTGGTTTACAAAGTAGTTGCCCTTTACAGTGGTTAACACGCTAAGGTTTCTGATTTCTAAGGCAATTTAAATTCAAACAAAGACTTTATTTTTACATTTTTTATTAATCTGTCTTAGTATCTCATTAGTTTACTGTGAAATACTAGTCCACTACAATGATTATTAAGTAATAATCAAATAATTGCACATTTTACACAACAGCCAAGCATTTTCATTAAAACGCCGCAAAAAAAGTGTTGTAACTTGGAGCAACAGTAAAATCAAAAGCCGCAGGAAGAAGCTTCGTGGCTGTATACAACTTGTAAAGTTCACCACACAGGTTATTATCCAAGCACTGGGTTGCACAAGTGCTTGTTTTGTTGTCCTGTACCTGAAGGGCCGGGAAGTATGTGTATTTCAGTGTTTAACTCTCCGGAGACTGGTGTGCTGCATTGACTGAGCACCCTTTCTTACATCCACCCCCACCTGGAGCAGGAAGGGTAGGAGGAGGGAAGGACACAACACTTGGACCAGTTAAGTGCTGAAACCAGAGCAGGAAACTAACCATGGCTCACGAGTTTAGGGTCTTTAATTGCTTTATGTTTAAAGCATGTTATCCAATCATTTCTGTATTAACCCATTTTGACCAAAGCCGGTACATGTTCCATATCGGTTAAAATTTGAATGATCTGAGTCATAGTTTTTTCTTTAAACCAACATTTTCCATGAGGCTTACGTATGTTCTCTTTGTGTTTCAATGTTTGTAGCTGGTCTACGATCAAAAGATGTGGTGTCAGATTTGCAGTGTTCATGTGTCGACAACATTTTCCTTTTTAAAAAAAAATATTATTAGTATATTTTGGACAGCTGGTGCTTTTCAAGCATTCAACATCTTTCTCTACTCCCCACTAAGAAATGCACAGAAAGCTTCAGAAGTTACAGTGAACAACTGAACTACTGACGGGATTCCATTTACATGCTGTAGATACACACTAAGAGAAAGGAAAACATTCCTGGATATTCCTAAAATAAAATATATATATAAAAAATGCAATTTAGTGCAGACAATAAGTGGTGCACTTTCTTGCCAATGGCTATCAACTATTTCATCACCTAAAGTAGTTAAATCCCTGCAACATCCTTGAAAGCAATGCTGTCCAAACACACTAATTCTTACATTTTTAAAGCTGAATTCAACATCATGTCATTACTTTTTTTTTTTTGATGGGATGAAAAAAATTACATGAAACTGAAAACTGGCCTTTGCCTGTTCATCTAATTAATGGAAACAATTCAATGAGCGGTTGTCTTACTTTTCTAGAGAGCGCAATACCATGCTCTTCGACACGTTTTGCCTCAGCAGAATAGTCTGCCTTCTCTTCTTTCTGGAAAAAAAAGAATAAAAAGAATAAATAATAGTAAATCTTGAAGCTTATCAAAAATCAGAGAAATTTATGTGAAACTAATGTTTCTTTTGAAAAAATTATTTGAGTCTGTCCTCTTTGAATTAATCAAAATGACCAATCATCAGTGTCGATGATTGTTGAGTAGCTTGAAAAGATTACAATTAAAGATGATTCTGATTAAAAGAAAGTAAAAGCAAATGGCTGGAAAGAAATTTGAGCATTAAAAAGAAGTTAACGAGATGACGTTTTTTTCCCTCTCCAGGTGCAGAAAGCGGGGATGGTCGGCATTACAACCTGACTTGGCCTCGCCTCTGTTCCCAAGTTTGTTGGCCCGACTCCTGATAGGAAACCTGATAGGGCAACCAAGAATGCTTCTTGGTTGCCCTTTAGGAAGTACCCACGCAGCACATGTGAGTAACTCATATCACACACCGGAGTCAGTAGAGCTTCTTGGGCCGTGTTCAGGCCTGGGACGCCTCCATCATGTCCTAATGATGCTGAGCCCACCCAGCTCTGAAGGGAGTCCTTGTCTGGTAAGTATGGCTGAAACGCTCCTCCTCCCACCATCCTGCAAAGAATGAAACAGCACCATATTAGCACGGAAACTATGATCTCAAAAACTAGTTTAGACTATGCACCCTTAAAGAAGACATACCGGTTGTCTCCGTTGTGTTCTGGTGGCCGACATAGCCCAGTCATGTCACCAAGCTGGGAATACACCTGCTGGCCTGCAACAAGAGAAATCCCTTCCTCTAAGCGCAGCCCCACACCACTAGCTCCTCCTTTAGTTCCTCCTCCCACTGCGACACCATCCCCTCTCTTTGCGTCTGACCTCTGACCTCCCAATTGCCCATTGAGATTGACCTTGGGAACAGCGCCAGTGGCCCTCACCCTGTCCCGTTCTGCCAGTGAACACGCTGGCTCTTGTGGCACCTCCTCCTCCTCAACCTCCCCCTCCTCCTCTTCTTCCTCCAGCTCCATGATTGAGCCACTGGCCCCACTAGCTCCACTGCTCGGACGGCCCAAGCTGCAGGGCAAGGAAAGCGTTGCACCCTCAGAGTCATCTGCTCGACTGCTACCGTCTAGAGATGAATCCTCAACCGTGACCAGTGAGGGGCTAACCCCTGCTGGCCACACCTGAACATCCGACATCTCCATTAATGTGTCTTCCTCTGTGGTGGCAATGGGCGCACACTCCAGACTGGAAACCTCCTGCCAGTATGGCTCGACACCCAGTGGAGAAGGCAAGCTGTACTGCATGGAGGCCGGGGACACAAGCTCCTCCTGCACCAGCCCATAACCTGGAAGGAAGACAGAGGCGAGACAAAAGAAAGACTAACACCAAGCAGGCACAGCCATGGGTAGGGTGGGGAGGTCATATGTCAACTGTTTCTCCAACCTAGTTAAGAAACAGTGGAACTCAGCCATGTCCCAATACACAAGCAGAGACTACACTGTAAGAATTTGGATTGATCAGTTCATAAAAAAAAGGCTTTGATGACAGGAGTTGCATAAACCGAAACAAACTAAGATTTTAGTATGCACAGAATTTGTAAAATCCAAAAATTAAACATCCTTCATGGATTAAATGTTCTAGAAGACTGTAACTTTGGGTTTTCTTTGTTTTCAGACAGAGCAGATTGGTCTTCAGTGGTAACTGGCTAGATAAAAATGAAAAAATGGAATACTTTTTCAGTTACTAAAAGGACTTCATCTGAGACCAAACAGGTTAATGGAAACTTTGTGTTTTACACCATACCATGGTATGCCTAAGGTTAATTGAGTTAGCAATAGAGCAAGAGTTTCAGGTAATAACATAAAGGCTGAATAAAGTACAGCAAAGTTTGTTTTATCCTTCTCAGCTTTAAAACATGCTAAACATATAAATGCTAGTAGTCTTTTGGTGATCAGTACTAGTGTAAGTTGTTTAAGAAAGTTTGATTCTTAATTCATTAGCTGTATGTTTGGTCAAATTTTCACACATCAATTTGTCACTCTAATAGGAAAAACAAAAACAATAGTAAGGTCAGAAAAAAATGTTATAATGATATTAAACATAGTTTTAAAGAGAACTTGTAATTTAATAAAAACTATTTGTATTTAAAAATCAGAGATTGGAGATTAAATTCTGAATTATTGTTTTTCTACTAAAAGCTTTTCCATAGTGATGACACACGGAATACCTTTCCATCCTATGACCAGGAACAATGAGGGAAATAGGCAAAGCAGACATCTGCAGGTTCCGGTTCAAAGAAGGAATAGTTTATTTATATGCTATTTTAGAAACCTTTAAGCTGTTATTCTATTTGCATCAGTTTTTAATATCTCTCTGATCTCACCTTGGTCAAAACGACCCGTTATCTGATTTGGTTTGATACAAAGAATTCAGTCCAGCTCTTTGTCCATTGGGACACAGCAATAGGTGTAAGGTGTAAGGGAATAATAAAAAAAACGGAGCTTCGTGGATCATCCGTTGCTTGTGAGGTGAATGATGCAGGGCTCTTGTTCTGTACCAAATAAAGAGAGTGACTCCTCAGGACATAAACTGTCCGAGGAAAGGAAAAGGGTAAAGTGATTGTAGCAAAAGTTGATTATGGGGTTGGCACGATACTCATTGACATTAAAGCCAAAGGTATCCATTTTTGCAGCTTGGTCTTTTTAATTTTGCCCAATAAGACCTTTTCGTTCATACAACTGAGAAACTAAGGGAAACAGTTTGGTTTAAATTCCATATATCCAGTATCATTGCAAAAATGTAAATCAATAACCAAAACTGCAGTGAAATACCTTTTATCGTTCCAACCCATGTCATAGGTAGGTCCCTGAGCAGGACTCAGCAGTAGAAAATGCAAGCAACCGTTGCTCTTGCATACTCCTTTTTCATAGCAGCATTTCAGAAACATGCATTTAAGTCTGCACCTCAGGCAATAAAATAAAAGTCTCATTGACACACACACACAATTACACATACTCACATGTAACATAAGTAACATATTTTAAACGAATTTTATTTTGGAGAAATTGTGGAGTGGTTATAAGTACGTAGCATTGTACCTGCAGAATAAAACGCCAGTACAGAGTGTAAACCTGTACAGTAATAAAACACAATTTAGGACCGCTTCCAGTTAAAAATGAATTGATGCCAGGTTTACTGGGCACTTTTCCATCAGATTTTTATTCCAGGGTTCAGTAAAAATCTATGAAAAGCATTCACTTTTGGTGCTGTAGTGCATTGCTTTTGTCACAGTCAAGCAACAGAAGCTAGAACGATCCTCATCATGAACAACTTTAGGCATACATGCACATATCTTGTCACTGCAACCCTCACAGTGTTTTAAAGGTTTTTAAACATGTGTGTGAAGTGAGATGTTCTCATATTTTTGAGGGTGGAGATGCTGTATAGCAGTGAAAAGTCCACTTTTTCTTCATTCCTCCTTTGAATAGCTGTTAGGTTATCAGGTTATGTGAATGAGGTCATTGAAATACTTATCTACTGCAAGTAAGATACTAACCACAGAAATAAAACCTCCCCGCAGAACCCTGCTTCACTGAATCAAGACTGTTGCTTTAAGACTATAAATGATATTCTTATTTTTTAAATAATACATGTTTATCCTAATAAAACCTTTTAACTTCATCCTTTTAGCACTATTTTGGACTTATAGTTAGTTTTGGAGACTAAAGTTTCCCTTTGCTTATTTAGGACAGTAAATTAAAGACACACAAATGTACCCAATCAGACCGACAATCAAACACACAAGTTATTTTGTGGTAAGATTAAAGTAAATAAAAGCACCAGCACTTTGAATCTATGTAATGTTTTTAATAAACTTAGTAAGAGAAAGTAAAATAAATTAAAGTTTTAAATTCATTGAACAACAATAAGTTGTATTTAGCTGTTCCTACCCTTGAAATGAAAAAGGTATTTGTTAAACCATTAGGTGAAATAAAATGGAAAATTTTTTTTTTTTCATCTCATATTAAACCCCGAAGCAGTTCTAGGAAAAATGTTTATGCATATAAAATATGAATAGAAACATGCGTATACCGTAGTAAACATTTTCATGAAAATGTTTATTTCAACTTTTAGATACATTCATTTATGAAGGGAAATTTATTATTTTTAATGTCCTCATTCATACATACCCTTAATCTGTGGTTACATGGTGCTTGAACAATCTTACACGCACCATCAGAGCATCAGATTCTCTGTCCACTTTCAACAAATCCTTGAAAACTCAGCTCTTCCGAGACTATCTCTTGCCCTAAAAGCTCTAAATGCACTTATCATTTCCTGATAGCTTATCTGGAACTCAATGTAGGGTACTGTGTGTTAATTGAATGTTGTAGATGAATGACATGTACTTCATGTTAAATCCTCTTCCAGGATACTGCAGGCAACTTACAATTTGTAAATTGTGTGATAGTTTCGTAGATTTGCAAGTTATTTTCGATAAAAGTGTGCGCTACATGCATACATTTAATTTTAAAGGTAAATCTGAGCACCAGAGTTGGTTTATTTGGAACACTGTTCTTACAATACAAAGTACATTTTACTACGATCTTGATTTTCAAAATATTGTTAATAAATTTGATAGCAACATCTATTTTACTTTGATCATTGGTTGAAATGTATGCAAATGGTTGAGGAATTTGTTTTTTTATTCCCCAGCTGTTAAATAATTATAAATGGATGCGCTACAACCAGATGACAGTTAACTTATTTTTTCCTGAAGGTTCCCAAGCTTGACACATTCAATCAACATGCTGTCAAGAACTATCGTAAATGAGATGTTTTTACTTTTTACTCAAATGTCAAGAATACCAGTAAAATGTTATTAAAGAGACAACTTGTTATATAAACCCCACACATTTTTAGAAACATGGTAAATATATATAAAAAGCCTAAAAATAAAACAATCTTTTAATGCAGTACATTTGCGTGACGTTAGTTTCCCACTGATACAAAAGCATAAAATCAATAATTGAGGTAAATCTTTTTTTTACTCAGGGAAGTTTCTATGAGTTTTTCCCTTAGGTATGAAAGTAATGTGAGACAGAGAGAAATTTCTCTAGCCCGTTCTACAAAAGGGAAAAGACAACAGAACAAAACAGATGTGTTTTGAGATTCAGGACTGCTATAACACCATAATGATAAGAATATTAAGACCTAACAGAGAAGAACTACTCTCCTCAGCTGTCCATAAGCTACAGTCAGAGCAATACTTAAGAAGTTAAAAACAACTCCAAATGCAAGAAAAAAAAGATAAAAAGAAGCTTGACAAGGACAAATCGTGTCACCACACCTAGTGAAGATGGTAGTGAGGGTACATTAAAAAAAATCTCCAAATCAAGGAAAGAGTAACATTTTTGGTCCCTGTGTAATAAATGAAGAGAAAAAAAAGATGTACAAGTCTTTAGATGCTGGAGAAATAAAAAAAACACTATCGAAACGAAGCCAATCCTTTTCCACCTTCACAAACATAAAAAAATGTGAAGTCTGTTACCAGGATTGTGTATTTAAGTCAGATGAGATGATTATTTTTCTAAAGGAGTCCAGCTTGAAACAAGGGGTTACCGTGAAAATGAACAAACAAACATCATGCTCACTGTTAAGCATGGAGGAGAATCTGGGGTGGAGTATTCTTGTTTCTCTTTCAAGAGCTCATTGAAACCTGCTCGGAGGGCATAGCTACCTGTATTCTCTGGGGAAAAAAAGAACATTTAAATAAGGATTTGGTATAATGTTTAAGTAATCTGAAAAGGTGTCATTATTAGGTTGTTGAACAGTTATAGGTAGTGATGCAAAAGTAACTTTTTCTTTTTCTGTGTCTTAAAAACAGGAGGAATAGCCAAATAGGTCTATGGGAAGACTATATCAAGTCCTTTTGACAATCTAGGATGAATGTTCTCTATGTTTTTCAGTGTGTTGCAAATCTATTGCAGAAAAGCAATGACTGTTTCAATGCTGTTAAGACATTTTACCCGTAGCACAGGTTAGTGCTTGTGGTTCATTTTGTGCTTGAAATACGTTTTACGGTGTGTTTATTTTATTCCCAGAATGTATTGACTTATGAAACAAAGTGTGTTTGTCTATGGGATGGAACAGGGCCAGGTTGGTCAGAGGATGCATCAGAATGAGGGTGAATAGGAAGCAATGAGTCAGAATGGCAGTTTGAGTGAGTTTAGTTGAGTCAGGGTTTGCCCTTCCTTTTTACTCTTGCAGGTTAAAACAGATACACACATATCCACACGCAGATAACACACAAGAGGTGTCCAAGGCACAAGACACGGTGAAGCACAGATTAGCTTTACTAAGACTGAAAAAGCACTAGAATCAAACAAACAAAACAAAAAAGATCGCAAACTTTAAAACAGTGTTTAAACACAGTTCAAAACCACATACAGACACACAAACTACATTCATACTTTTTAATACAAATTTGATGAAATTGATCCTATGGTCACAGGTGAGTTTAAAATGTGGTATAATAAATCCTAAACATCCAAACCATATAAATACACACATTCTCACACCAACATCCCTGCCAGCAAATAATGTTTCAACAATGCAGCGAGTCGGTTTAGACATGGGCAAATCTTTGTCTTATTATGTAGTAACGCCATAACACAGTATACAGGCCTCAGTAACATTATTCAGTGACACTGTCCTCTTTTAAGACAATTTTAAGATTAATGAATTTGCCCATTTAAGAAACACTTTATGTTGCAGCCGCATTGTTCTCTGTACATTATGTGCAATGCAGAAGTTGAAGTGTTAAGAACAGATTGTTAAAGTGACACCATTTGTTTCACAGTAAAAAATGGGTTAATTTAGCACAAAAAAAAACCTCCTGAAAAACAAAAACGAGTTTTAAACACACAGAGAATATTAGACACTGAAGATTAATTGATAACACTGAAAGCATGCCATGCCAAGGGCTGATGTTGAGAATGAAAACTGCAAACAATATATTACAGATTTTATCGTTACAAAATCGTTTATATAAATATATACTTGTCAGAAAACTTCTTGACCTATGTTTTAAACTTTTCATTTATAATTCGACTTTCTGTTTTTTTTCTTACCATGCCACCAAATTTGTGAAGTGCACCGACTAAACCTGCATTAAACCACAGCATGATGCTGCCACCACTGTTCTTCACAGTTAGGATGGTGTTCTGCAATTAATAATCAAGGCTTTCTCAAATTGTGTAAAGGTATAGTATTGTTGGAGTGTGTAAAGGTCTAAGTTTATTTTTAAGTAGACATAGACCGATTTTTGTCTTTATATACAGTAAATGCACATATTTGGCTTTGAATACATTGTAGGCCAGCATGTATAATGTTAACCTTGCATGGATTAAAAATGATAAAAATAATAATTTCCAACTTCTACATCTAGTTATTGTTTTTAGAAACAATAACTGAAGTTGTGTTTTATACCAATAGTCAACCTCTCTGAAAAAGTTTTAGAGGGTGGATTAAAACTTGAATATTAACATGATGCTCATGCTTTGATGTGTGTATGTAAACTTCTGATTAGACTTGCACATTAATGCACAGACCAAAATTACTTTAAGTGAACCATGTTAGTAATAATAATACCCTCACCTGCATATTTCCTGCATATGTGCTGTTCGTACAATATTCAAGAACCTCTTTGATTATCTATAAACTAATGCATCTGTTATTAGCTGGGTGCCGAGTGTGGAAAAAAACTTTATTACTGCACAAACTCACACTCAAATCAAAAAAAAAAACAGCAAAGCATGCAGCATGCACATGCACAAACAGTAGTACACACACTGAGCTGTGGATTTAAAGAGGAGGAGGGGGTCCCCTCTCGACTGAACGAGGGACGAAAACGGGGGGGGGGATAAGATGACAAGAGAAGAGGAGGCCCAAGGGTCAACATGAGCTTCTTATGAGGTCAGAGGTCGGACAGGTAGAGCTGTGAGGAAGAAGAGCAGTAGAAGGGAGGAGACAAAAGGAGAAGGAGCAGGGCAGCTGGTATGTTGTGTCACAGGTTCAGAGAAAGAGAAAGAAGTTGGAGAACAAAATCCTGAGAAAAAGAGATAATTCCGACATCATCCGCGGCAAGATGCGAGAAATACTTTCTTTTTCTCAGGTAAACAGAAAGAAAGATATAGATAGGAGCAGGGGAAGACAGAAATAAAGAAATGAAGGCCCAGAGCACATTTTTTCATTGTTCTAGAGCCAGTTTTGACTTTTGTATCCATCCCAGACATACACACCAAGGTATGTATGCACACACATATTTATGTGCACACATACACAACCAGCCCCACAAGTTTTCTCAAACACCCATTTTAAATGGAAGGACTTTCTTTTACAGTGCATTGAGAAAGGATGCTTACCCTTTATTTATTTTCTTTAAAAAAAAGAAAACAACTCCAAAAAACAACTAAAAAAACATTTCAGATCAAAATTAAAACAGTTCAGTAAATCGCATTTGACTTTAAGTGAAACACTAACAAAAAGGATTGCGTAATTGTGAAAATGCATGAATACATGTTTTAAATAATTTGTAAACAACAATAATTTCCAAATTAAAATTTTGCTATAAATCATCAACTTGTTTTAGGTCTGTTATCAAGATCACTAGAACAGTTAATATATGAATATAGTATAAAGCAACACTAAAGAAGTTTCAGTTTTGGTTGATTTGGTAACCAATGTAAAGTGAACCGTCATTCCAGTATCATGTGTTTCGAAGCCTTTGACATGTTTTCTTCCAGGACTCCAAGAGTCCATCTGTCTTCGAACCAACTTTGAAACATACTTTCCATCTCTCTACTTTGTAAATAGATCATGTATGTATGTATGAGGGAGATCTTCAATATTTACTTTTATTTTTTTCCATATTTTCCATGATTTATAATTTCACCTCTTCATAACTTAATCCTTTATCAGGCTTTTTGATCACTTACACCATTCAGCTATCCCCCTAGGCCTTCCCAGACCAGTGTCTTTATAAAGAGAATTTATTTAGTGAACTACGTGATGACTTTTGAAGGATACAGATCCTAAAACGCCTAATTTAGAGTTACAAGAGTAAAAGGGGCTAAATACAAATGCAGTCCAAATTGTCAGATTTTTATTTTTAAAAAGAATCGATAAGCTGCATATCATTTTGTTTCTATTTCACAATTATGCAACAGTAGTTGGTCTGTCACACACAATCCTAATTATACTAAAAATAACTTGTTTGAGGTTATATTATGGCAAAAATATTATCATGACACATATTATGACAACAAGGGTAAGAATACTTTCACAGACACTGTATTTTTTAGGTTTTGACTGTTATGGCCTCAAAATCTAAAAAATAACGGGACATTATGATGTTTTCCTAGATATCTAGGTACTTTTGGATTGTTGTCTAAATTATGAGGTGCAAAATAGTGTAACTTCAAAAAAAAGATGACTTGTGCCCCGGTGAGAAATGCACAGAGGCGGTGTTAGTGCATGCTGATAAAAAGCCAGTTTCATGGTGGGAGAACGACACCATTCCTCAGACTTCGATAACATCGTCTGAGACTCGTCATCGCCATTATCAAGAGCAGCAAACAACCATGCAGCCCCAGTTTCTGATCAACTTACCCCTTCTGAAAAACGGGGGTCTAATAACCCTTGGCCTGTGCACTACTCGTGACGGCCTTGTGTCCGTGATCTCTTGTGGGGCAACAGAAACAAGGCACAATGGCTGTTACCCACACTCTAACGAAGCAGGCAAGTGGCACTCTCTGGTGCTCAGAGAAAACAATTACATCAAATAGCTAGTGGATGTGTCAAAATACTGGTTTTTGGCTAAATGCCTATTTCCTTAGAGTGGGACAATTTTAATTCCTCACTTTTTATAGTAAAATTTTCTACATGTTGTATTAATGTTAATTACAACGTATTTTTCACATTGAAATTTTGTAAACTTTCACATTGAAATTTTGTAAACTTTCACATTTCAAACCTTCATAAAAATAAATAACAAATATAAAAATATAAATAAACTTTTGTTTTCCCCTGTAAACTCAAATCTCAAAGCTACATTTATTGATTAGTACAAAGGTTTTTAAAGGCAGTGATCAGCAATTATACGCTTGTACTAAAAGACAAGACAATTACTAACATATAAAGTATTTGTCTTAAATGTGTATATATTGTTTTAGTGTTTCTTACCATTAAGGACACTAGGGGACAACAATGTAGAGTCTCTGTGAACCAGACGACAAGCACCCTCTTCTAACAACCCAGGGACCTGCTGTGGGGCCTGACCTTCAAGAGAAGATACAATGTCTGCACGGTCGATGATCTTCAGAGCGGTGTACAGGCTCTCCACTGAGCAGAAGATGGCGCAAAAATGAAAGACAAAAAGAGAAAATGACAGAAAAGCCAAAATGTAAGAATCTTTCATAAAGTGAAAATAATTTAAAGATATTCTGATCCAAGCAGAACTGTACTATTGTACTTGAATACTGCAGCAGCCTGCTGACTGGGTGCTCTACACGAACTGTAAGAAAGCTGCAGAATTCTCACTAGAACCAGGAAATACGACCAGGTCTCTGCACTGGGTGCCTTATCGTCATAGATTTTTTTAAAGGTAGTAGTCTCTTTGAAGAGTAAGACAGAACTACTTTCTGATAAATCTTAAATCCATAATGTACCGGTAACCTGTTTTTAATTTTTTTTTTTTAACCTGTGCTAATGACAGCTTAAAGGGTGTAGTTTGATTTAACTAGTAACTTAGGTTTAACTTAACTTTTCATTGTTCTTAGATCATGCTTTCAGGATGTAATGTTACTTTTATTTTATTTCCATGTCTTTTTGTTTCTATTTTAAGATTTTATTTGATGTTTGTTGTTAATTTTAATTCAATTTGGTAAACATTTTGTTCCAATGTAAAGTAACTAAAAGTAAAGTGCTTTCAAGGGAAAACAAGTATATGACAGGATATGGCTAAACCTTATAAGTTGTTTCCAATGGGAAGAGGAACAGAAAACTTAATAATGAAAAATATGCTTTTGAACGTTCCTCTTTGTTCTTAATTTTACTTTTTATTGTATTTTTCTTCTTAACTTCATGCTCCTACATAGCATGATGTCGATATGCTTTTCAATCTCTGTTTAAAGTACTATGAACTGTCTTGTATGAAACAAAAGATATACAAAATAAATTAAATAAATAAAAATAAAAATAAATACTAACAGACGAGACCAAAGGCTGAATCACCTTCTTTACATGTCATTCAGTTTTACAAAACATCAACCATTCATTTTCTGCAGCAGTTTGAGCAAGGATGCATCAAAAGTCTGATTCTCTGAAGATTTTGTGTTAACAAAATGGTACTTCTTTATGCAATTCTTTACATGACATTCTTTTGCATTGAAATACCGTTTGTTCTTTTGCTTGCTAAGTTTGTAGAAATTTAAAAAAAGTGTTTCGCTATTTCAATCATTCCATAAAATCTCCTATGAAATAGCTTTTTGAATTACGTTACTGCTAAATTAAAAGGGATTTTAAATGGATGTGGTTTTTGGACTTACTTTTGGCTCTTTTGCCCTCTCTGCTGAGCCACAGGTTGAGTAGGGTGGAGCTCTGATCCAAAAGGGAGTTTGGATTTTCTACTCGAATCCTGTTGATGTCGTCAACACTGAACTGAAGCTCTCGTGCCAACTCTGCCCGGAGGAAACACAAAAGAATTGAAGAAAAAAAGAACATAAAAATCCACTGGATATCTTAAATGGTAAAGTAATATATAATGATCTTCTTAACAATATTATCAGTTAACATCTTCGTCTGTAAATTTTAAATTCACTCACAATGATCCGAATAACTATTTTGAGTTTCAGGCAAGACAGTCCATGCTACTGTTACCTCCGATTTGTTCACCACTTACCCGCCCAGCTTAAACCCAGCTGATCAGATATAATGTTGATTTTAATCTCAGTTCTCTCCATAGCGTTCACTGAAGCTAAAGAGAAAATAGGAGCAGTTTAGAAAAATCCTCCACAAAATCATGAAAATACTTTTTCAGGAGATTCTAATCAGGAATATCTTGATTCCAGGTTTCGTAAGATTTACTAGTATCAGACTACGTTAGAGCACTGAAAATTGTATTCCTGTTATTGATCTTTTTTTGTCCAAAAATCACCAATTATGTATATGTGCATGGTTTGGAAATTATGATTGTGTTGATTGCCTGTTTTTTTCTTTGAAATCCAAGTATTGTTTATACTTTGCAATCATTTTCAAAGTCTGTGTCATGTGACTTGCTCTGTCAATAGTCCATACCTACCCCTACCTGTACCAAGCAGCAATTATTAGACTAAGGTGATGAAGCAGTCTCTCTCTTTTTTATTTATTTTTACTTTTCTAAAGTTCGACCAATGCGAACAACTGGAAAAGCACTAAAACATTAGTCGGATTATCAGTGAGTCTAGACTTTGGCCGACAACTTCCTAAATTTCTTGTGGGCAAATTGCTTTCAACACAAGCCTTGGTATGTGTAATATCTGCATCAATGGCCTTTAATGGATTACATGTACCAAGTTGGTTTTGTGGTGGTTTTTTTAAGTTAATTTCTGACAGTCTCTATGGGGTTACAGTTTCCCTAATAGATTCAATCTGATGTTTTAGCATCATGAGTTTAATCTGTACAAGATCAAGTTTAAATTAAAAAAATCGAGGAACAGACTGAACAGAAAACAGTAATAAGACAGTCACTGGAGAGTAAGGACAGTGTTACAATTTCAAAATACTAATGCAGAACATTTATTAACAGTGATGCAACACAGTTTGTCAATTTTTGTCTAGGCTATTTAACAATGTGTACGATTACAGTTAATCATGTGTGAACTAAAAAGACTTAAGAATAGCTGTAATTCTGTTAAGATTCAATAATACTTACCTTTTTTTTCTCTGTAGAGCTAAATCAGCACTACCCACAACAGTATTTCTATCCAAGTAATCATGATGGTTAGGAGTCAGTGTGGGCATAAGATGTAAGACTTTGGGTTTCTGTGGAATGTCAGTCCCATTAACGCTAGTAGCATTCCGTAACTATTATAGAGGGAGCAAGGTGCAATATAGCAACACGGTGTACATGATAGACAGAAGAGACCTTTTCTCCATCCTCATCCATTAAGAATATGACAGCTTTTAAAAAAAATAAACTTTACCAGTCACTGCTTCTCATTTACTAAAAAAAAAACAGTGGAAAGGCCTCGTCTGTCTAGCTCCACTGGGAGGTCCTGCTCATTCTCAGTGCTAATAAGTTAACCGTATCTGCTGCCATGCCATTGGATGTCGCAGTGGAGACACCAGCATCATGCTTAACCAATCACGGACGTCATTGTTTGTCATTTAACATCCAAGACACTCAGGAAAGAAAAAGACAGACTTTCCAGGTGCCATGGAGCAACTTAAGGTCATGTTCCAGACTGATGGTTTTCTCACAGCCTCACATTATGAGTGCTTTCATTTAACTGCACTGCCACAAACTCTGGGGCATACTGTTTAGCAGTGCATTGCATCCAAGGCTTAGCCTTTGTGCCATGCGTGCACATGAGACAAATAGGGGCAGAGAGGGCAGAGTAGGGGCAGATTAGGGAAGCAGGGGTCTGGGCAAAAGGGCAAGGCAACACTGTGCCCGTCTCCAGTTCATATCTATGAGGAGAGGGCTGGAGTACAGACGATAAAAACTTACCCACACTGGGCTCGTTCAGTGCACTGTAGCGCTCTCTTAGAGCCAGAGGGGTTAAAGTTCGCCTGCGTTCCTCGCTCCCAGCAACCTACAGCAGGAAAGAGTGAAAATGGTCTGTTAAAAAAACAAAACAATCAACGTTTGGACAACATAGTATTTGGAACACATAAAGAAAAAATAATTAAAAAAATAATAGGAACATTCAAAAATGTCATTTGTAAAAAAAAAAAAAGTGAAACCATGTTGTGAACATCAGACATAAGAACAGGAATAATCTTTACTGTATGTACAATAGCTACTGTGGTTGACTGGAGTCCCAAACCTTTAAAAATGTTCTAATAACTGACTGACTGACAAATGTCCTTAAACCAGTTTCTCATGTTTTCATGAAAATATGTTTATTTTTAGTCTAATAAAAACAATTTTGTAGTCTACTTCATTCTCTATTTAAGTTAATCTTTATACTGAAGGCCTCACAGTAATCATGCTAATGTGTAGGTAGTCAAACAGAATACAAAAAAAACAAACTGTCATAGCCAGACATAGTTTCAGGAATGAACTTGAGTTGGAAAATATTAGTTTCCCCCAATAATCAAATTAATAATTTGTGAATTTCTTTACCGATTTACTGAGTATATTTTTTTAGTTAATGTAGCACCGAAAGTTTGCTGACGATAGTTATTTCTTGACAGAATTTCCCCCTTCATCTGACCAAGTTCAGCTTAATTTACTAATGATTTTCTTTGATGTTTTGGGATAATTTTAAAACGCAGTTTAAAGATTTGAAAAACACTGAGTACCATTAACAAAAAAATAGAAAAATCCCTTTATTTGTTAAAAAGTCCCCAAACTTTCCAATTTGTGTGTCAGTAAGACAAAAAAGGAAAACATAGTTTTTTAATTTATCTGAAAACCCCCTTATTCTGTTTACCTCCTGCAATGCCTGTTTATTTGCCATTAACTAGTAAAAATGAAATATTGTCTTCTGCTAAGATTTAGGAAGGTAATATTTTGGGTTCAGTTATGGCCAGCATGGTAGCAGTAATGCTTTTACAAGACTCTGAATCTTTTTAAAAACGAATGAGCTTTAATAGGAACATTCTATTTCAAGTGTAATATTTATCAGTTCATATATTTAATAAAATATCATGTTTCGATACATATATGATGGCAAATTCTTACCTTGACACAAGGTGGCATAGTTATATTAAGGTTGCACAGCACGTGTTGCGAGTCCTCGTACTTTGTGCATTTCCTCAGAAAAGACAGAAACCCGGTGGCTTCCTTGTTGCTATCCCTGACCTAGCACATATAAATGACGGAACGAAGAAGAAACAGAGAAGAAAGGTAGAATGAAGTGATGAAGAGTGGAGCAGGAAAGAAAAACAATGTGAAAGAAAGAATGCATGAGACGATGCACATTAGAAAATATAAGAGTGGAGCAGAGACAAAGGAAGGAGGAGCAAGAGGGAAAGACAAACAGATTAAAAAGAGGAATTAGATGTATCCACAGTGCCTCAAGGCTGGTGCACAGTAACATTGGACAAGAAGCAGGGGGTAAACAGGGATGGAAGCAGTCCACAGGCAGGCAAGAGAGAGAGAGATTTACCTGCACATTTTACCTGGGCGTCTGTCAGATCAGACAGTTACAGAGTGACCATGAGAGAAAGAAAGAGAGACAGTGAGACAGACACGTACAGACAGGCAAGCCGCAAAGATTGGAAGGCAGGCAAAGAAAGTGAGGGAGACACAGGACATGCAAACAATTACCCAAGAGAGTCAAGGGATAGACAGGTAAGTTGTTTGTCTCACAGCTGCTAAGTAGTACCATAGTTCACATTGACTGACGTGGATGAATAAAAAAACAAAAACGGCTGTACTTGGGGAAAAGAACATAAACAATACAATACAATGAACTTAGATGAATATGATTACATCACAGATGGGACAAGGTTTATAACCAGAGTGAATAGACTTATAGTTTTCCCACACTTCAAACAAGAGTTCAATAATTTTAGAACTCCCTCGACTTGTGTCCTGGGTCTTTTGGATATTTGTTCATTGTTTTTGTCTGGATATCTACTTTTTTTGCCTCTGTAGACTTAATATTTTTTAAACGATATGTAAAAAAATGTATATATCTTAAGCAATGTTCCCTCTAATTTTTCATGTGTTTGGGCACACACACAAGCTCTCTGAGGAGGCCGACCACTGTGAGCAACATCCGGTGTGTGCACTATGACCACCCACAAGTATATCACAAATACGTATTTTGTCTAGTCAAAATATAATTACAGATATCTTAAATCGCTAAAACAACTTGTCATAAAACAATTTGAGATATCTGGAATGTAAGGGTGACAAAATCGAATTTATGTTAAAACGACTTGCCATTATTGCAAGCCGTTTTAACATAAATTCGGTACGTCAGATTTACCATTGAGTTGTATTGAGACTTCAATTCAAGATATCTACAATGAATTACTGACTATCTGAAATACACATTTCAGATATCTACAATTAAATTATGACTAGTCAAAAAGTAAATTCAAGATATCTCGATTTTAGTTTTGACTAGTTATAATTCTAATTAAAGATATCTCTAATGAGTCCATAATTCAAGATATCTTAAATGCATTTTTGGATAGGAGAAATCTAGTTTTGACTAGTGGAAATTAAATTATAGATATCTTAAAAGCAAATAATGAAAAGACAGAACCAAATTCTTGAATTATAATTTTGACAAGTCAAAATTCATTTTAAGATCTCTCTTGAAAGAA
Organism: Orestias chungarensis; assembly: GCA_032876305.1. Classification (NCBI taxonomy): domain Eukaryota; kingdom Metazoa; phylum Chordata; class Actinopteri; order Cyprinodontiformes; family Cyprinodontidae; genus Orestias; species Orestias chungarensis. The sequence continues at coordinate 4,152,500 of JAVLVB010000002.1, forward strand.
TTAGAGATATCTTGAATTATTCAACTTTTCTATTTAAGACATCTTAAATTAAGATTCTGACTAGTCAGAATGACATTACTGATATCCTGAATTCGCCTTCTGTCAAGTCAAAACGTCACAGATTTACATATAGTGTTGCCAGATTGGGCGGTTTACCATGTGAATAAAAACCTCAGTCCACAAGCATCCTCATTTCAAACACATTCACTTAAATTTTCACTTTATGGTTCATGTTCACATTATTTATTGACTGTATCTAAGAAAATCACATATTTTCAATGTAACTTAAGATATAAAATAATACAATATATAATATACAATAACACACACTGAGTTAAATGTTATTGTTTACACTGGTTCATCAAATAAGTCCATCTACGTTGCCTGTAGGGATTTTTAATGTCCAGCAGGTGTCAGTATTCAGTGACACAGTATCTCGAAACGCTTCATGGCGCCTCATCTACCCATCACTAGCCAACATCTTCTGCCAGGGCGTTTACAACATAGATAGTAGCGCCACAAATGATGCTAGTTTTAGAAGAAGGTGGATAAACTTGATGCCCAAGTCGGGAAAATATAAGAAGCGGCAAACGTTTTTAATAATGGTGTTTTACTTTTATTATAAGAGCTGCGGAAACAAAGCAGTCCCTCACCATGGTTCTACCTTATGTCTAAAATTACCCTATTAGGTACCTAGATATTATCGGTTTTTCTTGTCAATCACACATTTTTCAATACACTACTGTGCAAGCAGGACACCCGTTAAAAAAACAACAATTATTAAACTTCTAAGGGTAACAAACAAAGGGCATGAATATTAAAACATTTAATGGTAGTGTATGTCAGGATTTGTGATGTGGAAGAGACCTATATCTTCCGTAATGTTGAGAGACCGTTGCCAGTCACTCTAAGACATTAAACAAGAAGTTTCTTTTTTAAACGTTTTTTTTTCCAGATGTTTTTTTCACTTGTATAAATACTCTGTAACCCTGGCAAAACAATTTCCTTCGGGATCAATACAGTCTATCTTATGTTATCTTATCTTACCCTCCCAAAAGGTTATTATACAACTGTATGCCATTTGCATGATTGTATGAAAAACTGTACTTTTGTCTTAATTTTAAAATAATTGATAAAGATACATTTTGAATGAAGTCAAAAAAATGTAACAACACAGGTAATTCTTATAATATATTGTATAATATATTTCTCATAAGTAAGATTTTCAGCTTTTTGGGTAAAAATAAATAATTATATATTAATTTTTATTTTTTTCCCCCCATTGCACTGAGCTAAACACTTTTGTACATCGTATTATTGCCTGTTCATCATAAAGTAGATTGGAGAAAATATTGACCATCTGGAAAATGGATCCTCAACCCCCCATCCCAAAAATATAAATAAAAATAAAACACAGAGAGAAAATACCCATATGGAATGAATTTTAAATGAAATAAGGTTAGCCAAGTGAACAGCCAAATAGAGACAGACCTTGACAGAAACAGGCAGTCTGTTATCTCTGAAGGCCTGGAAGCTGAAGCTGCGAGGTTGCTGGGTGGCCTTCCGAATGGGCACTAAATTCCCAGAACACTCCAAGTGCAGTGGCATTCCCTCCATAAGCTGTGAAAACCATCCCATTATTAGAAACACCCAGGCTATAACCGTCAACTTTTAAATTAATTAGCAAAAGGGGTATCTTTGAGATTTGTAGGACACATAAGGGATAATATCTAATACAAATCTGTTCTATGTCACCTTTGTTTTCTGTCATTGAGATTTCTTTCCTACCTCAATATCACGACTTCGGGCCACTTCTGTAAAGTTTTCATGCAGTTCCAGCGTTTTGTCCATCTTGTCATCTGTCATGCAGTAGCAACGCAATCGGCCTTCCCGAGCTTCGTTCATCTTTGCAAAAATGACAAATTTCGCCATGTATGGGGCGGCCATAAGCTCCTTGTACAGCAGGTTGGCAAACGTCACTGCCTCTGCTGTACGTGGACAGTCTGCTAGCCAGAATCTGGATGGAGGGGAAAAGAAGACTTATTAAAACAAATAAATAGGTGAAAGAAAGAAAAGCTTTGATTTTCCCCCGTTACGCAGTTCATGCCGAGTTATTCACCTTGCAGACACGTTTGTTGTGAAACTGGCACAGTTATTTGCGTACATAAGCTTGGTGGTCCCAGTGATGTCCTCCCACTGAGCTGGCGCTGTTCCACCTAAGTCCCAAAAAAAACGCGTTTAATGAGCAACATCTTTATTATAATGTCTTTGTCAAGTATTTATATTAAAAAGCTCTGAGAACTTAAGGTTTCGTGTCCTTCCACAGGCTCTTTTTGCATTTATGTATAAACATTGAAGGGCTATTCTAACATGTGAATATGGTTTATTCTAGGAGCAGTTCTGGTAGAAGTTTATCCTTTTTCACATTTTCTCAATTGATGTTATAATAGACTGTAACTACCTTCATTATTAATGCTGAAGAGAAGCATCCCACATCATGATATTGGTTCCAATATCAATTAGGAAAATATTCTGTGTGTCTACACTGATATCAAATAACCAAGGTGGCTCTTTTTTATGGGCTTTAAAATGTAGGTGGTAGCATTGGATTTTGTCAAGTGATATCACAATAAAGACTCCTGAATGCAAAGGCATTTTTCAAATTCTTCACTGTAGAAAAAAAAAATCAACGCATAATTTCTCACGTATTTGTATCCATTAGTTAACATATAAAATCCCAATAAAATGCAATGGCTTCTATTAATTTAACATCGCAAAAAGCAAGAATAAATTAAGGAGATATCCTAATTTGGGAAGACATTACATTTTTCTTAAAGAAATTTAAGAAAAAAACAAATTGGGTCAAATTGGATCTGTTTCATGGTTGTACCTTTATTGGACTTTTCTCACAGTACCTATAACACTGCAGAGTAGGCGCAAGCTGGTGGTGTCTCCCTCCCCTGCATCCCGTGTACTTTCCCTCCAAGATGGAGGTAGGGTAATACGCAGTCCAATTGGACGGTGAAACTTGCGCCGCCGGGGTTCGATTGTAACCACTGGGCTGAACGTTGCCTGGTTCCCAAGCTGCCTAGTTAGCAGTTCGTCAGGGATTGGTTGTGCCTGATGTTTATTTAGGAGGAGATAGGTTTCTTAAGAAGATCAAAAAAAGTTTCAAACATAAATCTGAACATGACTTAAAGAGAAAAAAAAAGAAATGAGAAATAGGACATATTAAATTCTAAAGGATATTGTGTAAGTCTTCAATAAACTAAAACAAGCTCACAGCCATACTCACACATGCAAAAAAGTAATATTTCACATCTGACCCAACTCAAACCAGTGCATCAGCTCAGGCAGTGTGGCTCACAACTTAAATCAGGCAACTGAGGAGTGATGAACAGCTGGATAAAGGCAAAACATAAAAACAAGGCAGCGTAAGGCAAAGAAAATCTGGACTCATGCAATTTATCTTACATTGACTGTTGTCAAGACAAAAAGGTGTTCATAATGTACATTCATGTAACCAAAACAAACAAACAAAATAATAAATACATAAAACAACCAAAAACGATGAAGGCCCATGAAATGAACATTGTGTGAATTGTGTGTGTGGAAACTTCACATATACACTTTAGTTCACGTCCACTTATTCATTAGAAACAACACTGGTTCTATACTTTCATTATACAAAATCATAATATATACTAAATCATAACTAATGTTAAAATACACTAAAGTGAAATGTTATCTTACTCCTTTCAAAAATTATGATTTGAGACAAGAAGTGAATTAAGAGCATTAAGCCAAAAAATATTCTTCTATTTACCACAATGTTGTGTGAAAAAAACAAACATTAAATATAATAGTTTTTATTTATGACATTTCCTCTAAACGTTTTACCTGCAATCCCAGCCTCACTCGCTTGGTGACAGCAGTCTCAGGAAAAATGGCTTCTACATGGGGCACTAGCTTGCTAGTGAGCCGGCCGCCCTCAGGCCCGATAAGATCACTTTCCTGCTGAATGCGAGACACTACAGCAAAGTAGAGGGGGAAGTCAGTGGAGATGATTCGACGTATCCGCTTCTTCTCCAGCTCCTCTTGACTCTCCAGGTCTATAGGCAATAGAAAAAGGGTCGCAGGGAGGTAAAATTTTGGATTTTTATTGTTATAATGTAAATGAATAAAAGCTGATTGTCCGACTTTTCGCTGAGTCAGCTTTCATGTTGAAGTTTCCGTTCAAGGTTGCATTTCACCAGGACTTCTGACTTAACATGAAAACTACTATGGAAGAAATTGCAATTGTTAAAATGAAAAACTTACCTTCATCCATGCCATTCAAGATAGTTTCCAGTACTTCATCTCCATAGCGATTGCGGTGTTCCTTCCAGACGGAGCCGTTTTCACTTCTGAGAACCACCAGCTCCCGGTCCCCACGGGCCAATGACGCAAAGTGTGGGATTTCCACAATCACAGGCCTGTGAAGGTCAAATAACTTGTAAAAGTCTTTAATGTCTTTATAAACATTGCAGTTTGACAACGTTTTGTTGTAATCCTTGGCTTCTAACAGTATAGCACAGAATACTTCTAGAATGAATAAAAACATTGATAAAATAAAGCCAAAGACAATTCTAAGGAAAACAAGGCATAACCAGAACCATGACTAACAAAAGTCGAGGATCTGGAGCGATGATAGTCGGTAAGAAAGAGGTGACCTGCTACAGAATGTGGAATGACTAGTAAGAGAGATGGAATCAAGGACAATTGAGGAAATCAAGAGGGTATGACAGGAGTTATAGAACGGTTGAACATGTTTTGCAAACTGTGTTCAATTCACCCCAGAAACTGCATACTGGATGGCCCTAGGGAGATAATCCGACTAGCCAGGCCCTCGCCCTCCACCAGCGGAGGGGGTGTTGTCAGCTTTTGGGGTTTCACAAGGCGGCAGGTTATTCGTGTTGGAGCGGCGCAGGTCCGGGGAGGAATGATCACCCGCAAGCCATGGTGTCGGCTTCCTCGCATGGAGCCTCCACGCGCATCCACCATGAAACTCACCAAGAACCTGAACATTGTAGGGTGACAGATGGGTTTAATGCAATAGCACTGATAGACGCTTCTGAATATGCAATTAAAGTCTTACTAAGAGTCAGAATATCGCCTATTTTCTCACCCTGTGTGAATGGGGCTTGCCACAGGGCTCACATTATCTGAGGTCTCAGTAGCTGGACTGCTTGGGATAAGGGAATCCTCATCATACTCTTTTGGTAAAGGGATGGGTGTGTGCTGAAAAAAAAAGAAATATAAGAAATATCAAGAGGGAAAAAGAAAGGGGAAATTATTTTGAAAATGCTGCATAATGTAAGGAATGGGACAGATTGGACAGAAATGGGCAGATAAACTCTTTTGGGACCCTTTTGAATAATTGTTAAATTAAGGAAAATCAAGAAGTTAAATGTGAATGAGGGAGACGCCTACTTGGTCCAGCTGAACTGTTTCTGGGGACACACAGGGAATCCTGGGAATAGCAGGAGAGTATGGCCTGTAAGGGGGTAAGTGAGGAAAGTCAAAGGCAGAACACTATTGCTGTGGTGTAGTTGATAACGATTTGCTTAAACATAACATTGTACACATTACAGTTTTAATGCTTGGTGGCCAAAAACAAGTTCAGAAGTATTTTTTTAAACAACAAAGATGTTTTTATCTGTGGATCTATTTGCTATACATTTGGTATATGCTCCTCAAAGCACTGTTGTTTTGCAATAAGATGGTACTGGGCACGTTCTAGACTCTTGATGCAGATCACACTCGATTTGAACATCAAATCAATCAAATTCAAATAACATTAGCACAATTTTTTGGTGTTACAACTACTACAGTAGATGAAAAACAGCATCCATGAGATGCAGGAAGTTATTTCCTAACAGAAACCTCCAGATAATAGCAAGGTTCAGGTCTGACTGGTTCAGGGAAGAACCATGTTTAGGATGATGTTGCTAAACAACATTTTCAATACACCCATGCAGATTGTAAAGGATGATTCAAAACCGAATTAACCTGATTCGGTTAGAATGCGTCACACTGCAAAAACATTATGTGGGATATACACATCAATATGTACATCATCAATCTGATAAACCCTATAAAATAGCCCACACAGAAAAGCTTTTAGAAGCAGACCGTTTTTAGTGAAGAATCTGTCCCCGTGTACTTACTTTTTATATTGACTTTAAAACAAACAGATAAAAATCTGACTTACGTGGTACCCGTGCCACCATCAAATTCTCTGAGGGTTTTCTTTGGGGAAAGAAAGTCATCATCCTGGTCTTTGAAATCATCAAGTTTCAAATAGCGTGCTCCATCCAGCCCGAGCAATTCATCTCCTGTTGACGTATTAGAAAGGATTACAAAGGCTTTGAACTACTTTATTTTTTTTTAAAGGGTAAAGAACAGGTTGAAAAGAACGATATTTCGAGAAAACAGAATAACATTAAGATAGCACATGCAAAATGATTGCAAATCTCAACCCCTAAGCTTTAAAAAAACAATAAAAATACATATATGTATATATGAAGACAAAATGCCAATATTAATCATTTGCAGTATATTTTAATAACTTTGCTATATAAAAGCGGTGGTCAGTACACCATTCCAACATATTTCCTCAACCTTTCGCCTTCAAGAAACCACAGAACACAATGACCACAAGAGCACTGTAAATATAGCACAAGAGATAGAGTCACACAAACAACAATAAGAACAAATGGAAACCAAAGACGTGGAATAGAAGAGTGGTAAGACTGTGATCATTAAGACAGTTGAAGACACTGCATTGACGGCAGACTGCAAGGCAAACTGGTGACAGCCGTTTCTTTTTTTGTTTTGTTTTCGTGAGCATGCTGATTAAGGAAGAAAATAACAGGGTGATGGTTGTTTCTGTGTAGGGAAAAAAACACCTCAGTTATTAAACAGAAATATATTACAGTGGAAATAAAACGTATGACTTCTAATTCAAGGACTTAAACAAACAGAGATGTTTACAGACATCCATCTGGTGAGGTTGTTGAGAAAACACCAACAACATTAAACAAGACCAAGAGGATTGAAAAAGGCTCTTTTTTCATAATAAATGTGGCTGTGCATTTTTGTTTGGCCATAGCTGCTGCACAGCATGTGTTTAATCAGCTAATGGGTCAATTAGGTTGCAAAAAGAAGAAAATAATTATAATAAAATAGAACCATCTTGGACAAATGGAAATGCTGTCCATAATAAACCCATTTAAATTTGCATTGATTGCCAGTGAAATCAAAATGATAATACTACGCATACATGCTGATGAAAAGGAGATGTAAAATTTTTCAAAAGGAATTTCTGAAGAAGCTGGAATAGAAGAAAGGACAGAGATACAATAGAGGACATGACCATAAAGACAAGAAAACACTGCTGGCATTGAAAGACGAAGAATAATTAGAAAGACAATTAGTGACACGCAGCGATAATGAAAGTAACCTGAACGATGGCACACATTCACTAGTCAGTGGACCGGACAGGGCAAGGCAGAGAAATGCATACAATCCTACCTAAAGTTAGCTGGCAAACTCCTACAAAACAAATAGAAACAAGGGGTTAGAGACTGCAACCATGTAAACACCAGGATCTATGGTGGCAGTTTTGAGACTTGGTATGCAGTTTCCTTTTAGCAAGATTAGGAAGAGCTGGGAAACACAAACAAACAATAAAAGCAATCTTAGCATCCACAGTTTTTGTCAAATATGTTTAAAAAGTTTAGTTTTAGTTTCGATCTCCCTACACCGGATACTGCAAATGCTGCACTAATCTATCCATGTATCTTCATCTTCCTTTAATTGAAGAATAAGACCCTAAGATACATAAGCTTCTCCACTGTGGGCAGGGCCTCATCCCAAAACCCGTTGAAGACGCATAATTTTCTTGACGAAGACCATGGTCTCCTATTTGCAGGTGCTTATTTCCATTCTGGCCTCTTTAGACTACAGTTGCCACAACCTGCTTCACAGCAAAAGCTGGACATCACTGTCTGATAAGGCCAGCAGGACCAAATCATTTGCAAAACGCAAAGACCTGATCTTGCGGACACCAAATTTGATCCTCTCAACAGCCCATGTGTTTAACATAATTCTAACAGAAAACCTACCTTCATCTTCGGAAACATCCAAAATCTCATCTACAGTTTCAGGAAAGCTCATTCGATGCTTCTCTGTGGTGATCTGGAAAGAACAAGTGTCAGATTATGTGTACGAGGAAAAGTGGGAACAGACACAGCAGGCTTCACACAATGAAAAAAAACAACAACACATTTTTTCAAATTTTTATTTTACCGTTTAAATCATTGTATAAAATACATAGTGTGTTACTCACTGTGGAAACAGACTCCTCAGTAACCAGTTTCAGCACATCAATGACAGAAATGTAACCCAGTCGCTTAGCGATGCCGAGAGGAGATGTCCCATTCTGTAAAGAAATATAAAAAATAATAGTAAATAATAAATTCAACCTGTTAGTAGAGGGTCAGTCATTCTAACTGGATTTTAAACTATTGCTTATGTACTCTATTCTCTTTACCAGGGGACGAAATTGTTTGGGTTTGTATTTTAAACAAAATGGCATGTTTTTATTATAACATATTACCAATGCTTTTATGCCAGAATACAATAATCATTAAGGTGCTTTATTAGTCTTAAATTATCTTTAAGCTATTAAATGCAATAGTTAGGTTATTAAAACAACAGAAACTGCATAGAAGATGCATATACAACTAAAGTATAATTGCAGATGCACATTAGAATAATGCATTAGTCATGAATTATTCTGTTTAACTCCTTAGTTTTATATAACACTAAATTGTTAAATAGATAAATAAATATGTTAAAGTCTTACTGATGTGATTTCATTAGGCATCGCTCCATGTTTTAGTAGTAAGGTCACAATGTCAGTGTGGCCCTGTTGAGCAGCTTGATGCAGAGGAGTGTAGCCTGTCTGCTTGAATAAAAACCAAGGATGTACATTCAGGCACATGCAGAGTGGAAAAAAAAGCTAGGTCTGTAGCTCGTAAAATAATGGAGTAGTTTTACCCTTGTTTTGGCATTCACATGAGCCTGCTGCTGCAGAAGAAACTTCACCATCTTTATGTTCCCATAGTGGCAGGCCACATGTAGTGGAGTGTAGCCCATCTGACAGAACATGAAAAACACTTTGTGAATACTTTCCATTCTATCTCTTGATCCATGTTAATTAACAGTTCAGTAAAAACAAAAAACAAAACAAAAAACGCAACAGGCATTTTTACATTAATTCTTAACAAATCAAATGTGTTTTGAATGTTTCCTACAGGACAAATGACTGGACTAGTTGTGCTAGCAATGCAATTGTGCAGAGCTTTACAGCAAATGATGTAAAGTAAAAGGACCAGTTTGGCTAAACTGTGCCTAAAACTGCTGATATAGTTATTAAAATGTCTAAAACAGATGCAACAATTATAAAAAAGATCCATAACACATTTTTATTTACAATATGGTGGTAAAACCTATTTGCCGACCATTTTCATGTGTGACCTTAGATTATAAATGTGAGATTGCTGCTCAGCAGTAAACGGTTGTTTAAGTAGTGGTTACAGAAAGGGACAAAAAGTGCAGATCATGTCTCTGCTCTCCAAACTATTACTAAAGAATATGTGTGTTTTCATATTACTGGTTATACAAAAATATACACATACATACATACGTACATATATATAAATATATATATATATAAATATATTATTTATTTATTTTAAAAGCCGTTTTTTACAGAAATGTGCATAGTTAAAATTTTCCAAGTCCAAGAATAGCCTCAGTATTTTCTATCAAAGCCCAAGTCAAGGTTGTAGTATTTAAAACATTACGTTTATCAAGAATATTTTAAACAGCACACTGTTAATAATTATATTTAATTTAATGTCTCTTGTTTAATTACTCTTAAATGTATTGTTCTCCTTTTTCCCTTTGTCAAAAGTAGAAAATGGGCAAAGAAATTTGAAACGTGATACTGTTTGAATGAGCTAATGCCTTTACTCTGTGATTTTCATGTCTCTCTCTCTAAGATATGTATTTGTTTTGGGGGTTTCAATTACCCGTGACGCAGCATGAACAGATGCGCCCTGCTTGACCAAAGTGTCTGCAATGCCCACATGACCCTCTTGAGCCACAAGAAGCAGAGGGGTCAATCCATTCTGAAAGGCGAGGACAAAAACCAAACCCACAGATGTTTGCTAATCAGTTGAGCTTGCTTCCTTAAGCAGATACATGTTACGTTCCATTTTACTCTACCTTGTTTCCTAGGTTTACATTTGCCTGTTTAGAGATAAGCAGAACCACCATATCAGGTCGCCCCTCCTGTGAAGCCAGGTGTAAGGGCGTGATCCCTTGGAGGGATTCTGCATTTGGGGATGCTCCATTCTGAAGCAGAACACTGGCCACCTCCATCTGGTTCTGCTTGGCAGCTATGTGCAGAGGGGTGTAACCATTCTGGAAAAATTAAACAAAGGCACACATGGATTTTTCTCTCTTTAACATATTGCAGAGTGCAACTCACAATAAATACTTGGTTTTAATAGAGCACTAGCAAGTACAAGGACAGGTGTTAGAGTTTCCCCCATTGGCAAAGGGCTTGTGTGAGTATGTGCACGCTTATTAGTAAACATCTTACTCGGGCAGTGCTGTGTGCAGATCCTCCCTTGCTGACCAGGAGTTCAACAACATCCAGGTTGTTGTGATGCACGGCCACATGAACTGGGGTCAGACCATTCTGTCAACCACACACATATACACATGTAAACATATATAAACCCGAAGACATAAATGACAAAAATGACATGTAAACATGTACGTATGGGACACAAACTATGGTTATAAAGCAGCATTTTCTCAACAAGCTCGAGCTTGAAGGGTTTTACTATGGAGTGTACAAAAGTTAAACGATGTCTCACTTTCCCTGCTGCATTTGGGTTGGCGCCTCTTTCCAGAAGAAGCTCCGCTACATCCACTTTTCCGTATTTAGAAGCTACATGGAGAGGAGTAAAACCTTTCTGCTCCAAAACCGAGGAAAACAAAACACATGAAAAACGTTAGACATTTATACACTGGCGTTGCAAAACACGATTCCAGATTTCATATTCTACTCTCCACCTTTGTCATTTTCACTTGTTGAGCTCCTGCATCTAATAATATCCGTATGGTGTGGACGTGTCCTTCACGTGCAGCGATGTGTAAGGGGGTGTGACCTGCAGTTGTGGCTGAATCAGGGTTAGCCTTGTGCTCCAAGAGCAGCTTGACCAATTCCTTGTGGCCCATGCGAGCCGCACAGTGTAAGGCTGTTTGGTCATCCTGTAAATAGGATAAAAAATAGTGCTGAGTAATATAATATAAGGCTGTCATTTTAATAATAGTGAACTTACCTTTGCTTTTGCATCCACTTGTGCTGCATTCTGTAGCAGAAACTGTGCCACTTCACAGTGTCCTGCTCTGGAGGCCATATGGAGAGGGGTCTCCACTTTCTGATGCATATAATGCAAATAGTCAATTAATCAAACTGGTGAAGTACTCAATTCTTGATAAAGCCGTATTTACTGTATGTTCAGCTTGCCAATGAAGAATATAGTTAATATAATATATATAGTTAAGATATTTAAAATCGATTATTTTCACCTCAGTTAATTTTTAGGCCATTATAATTACAGATGTTCAATGGGATTTTTTTTTTACATTGTTTAGGATTTGATATCTACATATTCTAAAGATTAGTATTGAAAAATTGTGGACAATAGGTCATTTTAGGACATCACTCACAGCCGTACATTTATAGCAGCTCAACATTTAAAATGTTACAAAATAATATATAGATGTTTTCTCGCAGTCTCAAGATGAGATTTTGAACCTAATAAAATTTCATAATCTCAATATTTTGAGATGGAAATGTAAACTTTCTTCTCTTGTGGAAACAGGTGATCATTATCTTCTTTTAAAACGCACTCGAGGTCTTTTGGTTTGTGACATAAATTCAATTTGTGGAGTGATCATATGGTCGCTTTGTCACTGTAATTATTTTGAAATTCTATAAAATATCATCGTTTTGTGTTTAAAATTCCCCCATTATCTAGAAATAAAGAAAGTGAACTTTGGTCATAAAAAATATATAGTATATGTATTTTCTTGAGATGAAGGTTATATCCCAAAAGCTTTGCTCTTGTGCATCCCTGATGAGCACAGTGTCAGCCCGAGTGGGTATATACAATTGTTTGAAGGAAACGACCTGTTGGCTGAAGTGCAGCACTCTTTGTAGGAAAACCTGGAGTAAATCTTCACCCCATGCAAAAAGCTAGGAGGAGGCCTTAATGTCATGGTACAGGCTTTTTTTCCCCTTCTTTTTGCCATGCAAGTCTTGCAGGGTTTAATTAGTTTGCTTCATACATGACTTCATACATCAGATGTTGTCATTTTCTATAGAATTAAAATTAGTTTTGTTGTGTCCTTTTACATTTTACATTCATAGTCCATTAGCCAGCTTACGATAGGGTCGTAAAAAAAATACCTACTTATTTTTGCACCAGTGTCACCTTTTTTTGTGCTCGTCATCTTGCAACAAACCAGTCACATCAAAAAATAATAATAATTAAAACAAAAAACAAAAAAAACAGCAGGTACGTTCATTGTTACAGTTTGCTTTAGTACAACACTACACTAGCTTATGATAAAGGCAAAAATAAGCATCAATTAAAAGGCTAAAATTAAAACTTGGTTTGTTTCATGGTAACAGTAGTTCTTACCACATTGGAAGCATTAGGAGAAGCACCTCTTTGGAGCAGGTTCTTTACTATGTTTAGATGCCCCATGAATGCTGCTACATGAAGAGGGGTGAGACCAGACTGTACATGTAAACAAAACAGAAAGCATTACAACCAGTAACACTGTTGATTATTATTGCATTCAGACACTGGTTGAGACAAGCAAATTATAGTATTCTAAGTTATCTTTTGTAAAACATTTAAATATTATCGACTACAGTTAAAATGCAGATCTGATTAAAGAAAATGCAGTCTCTCAAACAAAGCATGGGGCCTCCTAATCTCAGCAGGCAGAAGATAGCAAATGAAAATGCATGCATAAAAGCAGAATAAAACCTGTTCAATGAACAACTGCCCATGGGGCTCGTTTAAAAAAGACAGTTTAAATATGGGTGAAAATTATTTATCACATAGAAAGTGGGAATTACATTCTAAATATTTTTAGTTTAATAATAATTACATGTTTGAAAAAATCTTTGCCACTCATTTCACTTTGACGTCTTGTTTGGGCACATGATCTCACCTCTGTTACAGCTTCTAAGGAAGCAGAATGCTTTAATAGCAGGTCCATTGACCTCATGTGGTTCTTCTTGCATGCGATGTGAAGAGGTGTGAAGCCGTTCTGAGGAAAAAAGAACATTTCTAAGTGTAACATGGTTGTATTAAGTGAAGAGGTTTCACCTATCAAAATAAAACCAGTATCTCACCAGAGCACGAGCATTGGCTTTGGCTCCTTTGTCCAGGAGGACTTTGGCCATGCGATGGTGACCACAGTGGGCTGCTACATGAAGCGGGGTTAGATGATCCAGAGTGATATCATCAATTTCAGCATTGTATTGCAGTAACTGCCTGACGCAGTCCATGTGATCCCCTTGAGCTGCCATGTGAATTGGGGAAAGTCCATTCTATAGAGGGACAAAAACAGCAGAAGAATGGTGGTCTGAATCTAAACTTTTTGGTAACAGTAAATCTATTCTAAAAACCGGCTGAAGTTCCAGAAAAAGCTAATAAAAAGTGCAAAACCAGAAAGCCTGAAGAGATATTTTAGATAACCGTATTAATAGTATTCACTAAATCGATTCATTAGTGTCTTGAAAAAAAACACAAAAAAAACACGTGAAGATGAGAAAAAGGTTCATTTTGGCTGTCTTAATCAGTTTTAGTGAAAGATCCAATGAGGCGAGGGGGACAGAGGTCAGCAGAGGTCAGCCCTCTTTTGTAATGCCCCTAACTCGCCGTGGTGTATTACAGTGACAGTCTGGCACCACTCGATTTGTATGGCAGCAAGACGGTTTCAAGACGCTTATAAATCATTTCTGACAACAGGAGTAAGAAGGTTAGATAAATAAAGTACATTTGAAGCATTTGCTCCACATCCACCATCATTGCTTTGGAACGATGATTTGAACAGATTTTGTTCATAGTGCACGGCCAACTTCATTCCTAAAATCTTAGGCCTGGGCATCTCCATTTATGATCAATGAAAACTCAGTGGATGTTTATGTTGCTTACACGTTGGCCAAAAATGTTTTGTGTAAGAGGATATTCATAGCGCTTTTAAACTATAAATTTATGAAGCTAATAACCAAGGTACCCTTTAAACTAACTGTTCTCGTTTGCAAGTTCAAAGCATTTTCTGTTTGCCTAATTCACTATTTTATGCTTTTTTGTGTGTGTGTAGATGATAGGCTGACAGAGAAAATAGAAAATTAAGATAATGTCATCTTAGCAATAGTGTTACCTTAGTTTTAGCCTGGATGGGACCACCGTGTTCCAGGAGGATTTCAATGACGCGAACATGACCGTTCCTGGCTGCACAGTGGATAGGAGTCAGTTCATCCTGCGGGTAGATGCATAAAGTCAGTAGTGAAAAGGAAAAGAGTTATAAAAATAATAAAAATAGTCAGTATAAAACTTCTCCAAAACAAAGTAATAGCCATGGGAATGGTTTGCCACATTGACAAGCTCCCAAAAAAATGTACTTAATTTGCACTTCAATTTAGGCTGTTTTGAAACATAATTTGTTTTTTAAGTACTACCTTTGTTTTGGCATCAATCTGAGCTCCCCTATCCAGCAATAGTCTGACCATCATCACGTTTCCCCTCCTGGATGCTATATGAAGAGGAGTGATTCCATTCTGGAGAGCAGATGTATTATATGAGCTGTTGCATGTTTTAAGTTACAACCAATAAAACAGTGCAACAAAATTATTGATTAAATATATTTATAATTTTACTGCTGTTATTACAACACTATTATTACTATTGTGCTATTGTACTGCTTTTTATTGTACCACAATGATTTATTGTGTTGGATAATGTCTGGCACATAAAAAGACACTACAGCATCGTGATGTAATGTTTGATGCATCCAGGCTGAGAAAGACTGACCTTTGGGGTGAAGTTTACATTTGCTCCTCTGTTCAGCAGCAGCTGGGCTACACTCATGTTTTCATAGTGAGCAGCAATATGAAGAGGGGTGAAACCAGTCTACAGAGAAAAGGAATTGAAAGAAACATGCAGGCTAATATGAGGTAAAACCCCCCCAAAAAATATCTATGTACACATTACACGTACTACATCTTTCTATTTTTAATCACAATTTAAAACTCAAAACATCCTGTAGTGTTATTTAAAATGCACAGACTTTATTTTTTCATTTTTTTTGTTTAATTACTTCACTATAAAAAGAAAGAAACAAATAATTTTTTTTTAAAAACCCAACCCACTCTGAAGTGTGCATACCTTGCTAAGTACATCAGGGTTGGGGTCATTCTGCAGGAGGACTGCAGCAGTGCGAGTGTCGTCGTTTCGTGCCGCTATGTGAAGAGCTGGAAGGCGGACCTTTCCCTTTGTGCCATAGTTGATGAGTAATGCCACAACGTTTTCATGGCCCTGCTGGAGGGCGACTGCAAGGGGCGTAAAGCCATCCTGGGGAAAAATTGAAGTGAGAAAAAGTAAAGATAAACTAGAACTTGACATCTGACAATAAAAACGTAAAACTATGGAGAAAAATCTATATAAGTTAGGATATGAGAAAATTTGAATGAAACATTGTAATGTTTTTTTCATATTTTCTCTCCAATACCCTGTTTCAATATTATTATTACAGTGAGCAATTTAAGTTTTCAACTGAGCTGTTTCTCAAATTATATCATTGTTACATAACACTTTGGCCACATCAATCAAATGTAGGTAAATGAGTCATTGACATGAATGTTGACAGATTTAAGTTTATGCACTTTTTTTGCTTTTTTGGAGAAAATTAATTTAAGTTTGTATAGTTTACAGTAAAATTATTCCTGTAAAATGAAGGACCATTGATAAAACCACTTGTGGCCATTCGTTTTTTAAGAAACACAAGCATCTGTTTTCCGTAAAGTTTTGTTCGACATCTGTTATAAATCAAAAGTATTTTTTCTTTTATGAGAAAACAACGACCCATTTATAAAGCATAACATTTAAAACGATAAAATTACATTTTCATTTTTAGATACAATGTCTCAACAAAGCTATGCCTAGTCAGCTCTTCCCCGTCCATGCAGACTGTTGTTATTTACAAAAGAGCAAACGCATTGGTGCAAGTGGGAGGTTGCTGGCATGCCAGCCATCATTATATGGTCAAAATCAAATTATCAAAGACAGTCTCATATGGATCTGGTCGAATGAGCTAAATTCGTTTTTTCAAGTAGTTTTTTTCAATTTTTTTAAACTGTCAAAAAACGTCAAAAAAAAACAAAAAACTTTTTAGGATATTGATGTTTTAAATGATGACTGTTTTCCATGTTTGACCACATTAAGTCGTAGGAATCAGATTGTGAGGTTTTTATCAGAGAGTAAATGCATCTGTACTAAAAAGGTCACAACCTTAAGAATTATATTAGAGATTAGATTTAGGATGGAAGTATTAATTATTGTCACAATCCTTTAGATCAGTTTTTCCCAACCCTTCAAATGCTTGATTCAGGTAATTGCAGTTAAGCCAATCAGATTTGCTTAGAGGGCAATGGTTGAAAAGCACGTCTTTCAAATTACTAAATGGTTTATTGTAGGAATTTCTCCAGTTCAGGCATCAGCATGTTAATTCTAAATGGACATAAGCAACTTCTGAGATGTCCCAATAGGTTACTTAAATGTATCATCTTGTAACAGCTTGGCTCTGATTTCTAAGATGAAGCACAACCAACGTTAAAACATTCTGCTTTATATTTTTAAGGTCAAAACTCTTGTATTCTTATCCAAGGTTATAATACTGTGAGAATCTCACACACACATACCTCAGTTGGCAGACTCTGATTTGCACCATTCTCAAGCAGAAACTTGACCACGTCTAAATGATTCTCCTGTGCAGCCATGTAGAGAGGACTGAACCCTTTCTGTATGGGCATTAAAACATCATGTAATGAAACACATACGTGTGCATGAATAGTTCTGTGTGAATTAGGTGTTCTGGATTGTTGGAATCAAATTGTCAGAGACAGATTTTCATCACAATCGGTAACCTAAATGCAGTGGACACTGCAAAAATATGGAAACAATACTTCACTTTTACCAGCTTTATCCCAGTTAGACAAGAAACAAATCAAATACAAATTACCTACACACTTGCTAAGACATATGTAACGGAGTAACAGATTCTGGAGACTCACATGTGACTGGGCATTAACGTTGGCACCGTAGTTGACGAGCTCAGCCACCACTTTTTCCTGCCCTGCCAGAGCTGCGATATGGAAAGCAGTGTTCCCTTTCTAGAGGTCACACACACACCCAGACGAAAAGAAATGGTAGGTTAGAAAAAGAAAATTAAAGAGAATGAGAAGACAGTTATGGCAGTCTAATGGCCTAAATCTCCACACTTAACACTGAAACATAAGCTCAAAAAGCAGGTCCAGTGTAATTAAATTTACATTTTTGGCATCAGGGTTATACTCAGATCTCTTTGGAGGTACTAAATACCTCCACCCAAAGCTACAGAATCAACCTAAAAAGTGTAGACTTCCCCTAAATCCATCAAAACAGAATAGTCACAAACCCCATAGATGAATCTTAGAGAGGTTGTCTTAGATTACTTACACCTGTAATTATTTTTGTTTGGGCCTCCATGGAGGCCATCTAATTCTAGTGGGTCAGATTCAGTGTTAATGACCTACATTAATAACGATACGTTTGAATGTGAAACGGAGGCACATTACCTTGGTCGTTGCTTCCAGCTCAATGCCACGATGCAGCAGCTCCAAAACCATTTTGACATGACCCTCTTTTGAGGCCAGGTGTAACCCATTAAGACCATTCTTTAAAAAGAGAGAGAGAGAGAGACAAAATTACAGAAAAAAATAATTGAACTCCTGTAGAATACGCATATCAATTAATTAAAACATTAAGCAATTCATTTAATGCCAACATGCTCCTACTATCAGTTCTTTTACACACAGCTCTTGGCTGGACGTTTTTATCTTTCTGTTATTCAATGTGTCTGGCAGCATCCTGAATTATTGAATGTTTAAACTGCAGCTAGCTAGTATTTTCAATCTGTCCACCAGGGGTCACTGTAATCCACATGTTTGTAACTTTTTCATGGTACTGCATAGTACCTCAGTTGAAGTGGGTAGCTCCCTGTGTTAAACCTCCACACATTAATATGGAACAAGCTGTTTATCAGTCAGTTACATTCTCTTCATATCAAAGACTTAAGGAGTCAAATGTAGGTCAATCTGTCAGAAATCTAAACCACATCACATACCAGTTAGATCATGCAAAATGCAGACAATAATCTAAAATGTGATTAAAAGACAGTTGAAGAGAGTTAAAATAACATATTCATTTTTTTCTGGAAAATTCAATATAGCAAAGTTTTAAAGAAAGTTGACATTAAATCATCCATAAGAATATTAGCAACAGATTATTAAAAAGACAATGAATATTTCAGCTACTGCAGGTTTTGCTGAATAACAAACATAACTATGCAACATAATAATGTTAACCCAAGAAAGACACTTCAGGACATAACAGAATTATGTGAACTAGATTAAGAAATTCATTTATATCTTCAAGAGCACCAAATAGTGTTCAGCACTGTATTTATAATTGTTTCTTTTTTTCTTTTCTTTTTTACAGATTAAACTTCTAAATGGTATTTGAATTTTTAACTGATCTTTTCGGGGTAAATGAAGTAATAATAAATGAATGAAGAATAAAAATATCATGTGAGAAAAAAGAAACTAGATCAGTGCTTCCATTCGACTTAAAAGGAAAGTTACTTAAATATAATTTAATTTAACTGACCTAAGTTAATCAAAGTAATGTCTTAACTGATCATCAGTGTGAAATTTTTTATTAGGACAGCATTTTTGGTAGGAACCTCATATTAAAATTTCAAAGAGGAAAGACCTCAGCAACAGCCTTAGAGGAACAAGTCTTGCTACCCATCAAAAACAAAAACAAAACACATATTGTCATGTTTGCTCAAAACCAAGGCTGGCATTTCAACACTTTCATACCACCGGTCAAGCATGGTGGTGGAAAGATGATGATTTGAGCTTATTTTACTGGCACATTACACTGACCCTTCCACTATTAGCCAGACCATGGATTCATGTGTTAATAAAATATTTGTCTTCTTCTTCCCAGTAGTTAAGCCTCAGACCAAACAGGGTTATGTAAGGAACTAGACAAGTCAATAAGATCGTAGTTATTTCAGATTATGGCTGCTAAAGGTGGTTCTGTATGTCAATTCACAATGCGGTATACTTAGTTCTTCATGCAGAGTTAATGCACGTTGGCTTCATTCTGGATAAAGAATTAATATTATTGTAGAATAAGTTTGTGTGTTTTTTGAACATTGTGGAATTCACAGACCAGATTATTTCTTGATGTCCTGGTACATAATACCCCGAAATAGATGAAGATGTTAAGAGGATTCCTTAATTATCACTATGCATCATTTAATGAACAAACATGTTCATGTTCTAAACTGTCTGCATGTATTTGGTGACAAATAATGCACATTAAACGTAATTTGATATCTCCAGGTGGAGACAGGAACATAAAGACAGAAAGAGCAATAAAAGGAGAGTACTAAAACTAGCTCACAGGTTTTGTGGCTATAACAAGGACACAGAGCCACATAAATCACTAATGAAAATATCACACCTGCCCTTGTCTCTGCTTGGAGTAAAACATTTCCAAAGCATGCAACAAAGAACAAACATGAGGAATACAAAAAATAGGAAAATTAAATATGCTAATTAAATATTTAGTATAAGATTTACAGGGAACCTATTGTAGATACAATTCTATTCAATGTAGGAGCCTAATTATCATACATATACATGTATGTATGTGTAAATAAATGTATAGAAAGCACATTTGTAGGTGCTGCAGCTAATTTTTATTTCTAAAATATGGATTTATCTATTTTTTTTAGACCTGATTGCATTTCTAAATAACAAAGAGTGTATTTTTATATTAGTTTGTTGAAGTTCAGCATAGGGATATGCAAGAAGAAGAAAATAACATGATTGTGGACTCTAACCCTAGAACAATTTCATCAAAAATGTATCTGCTGCAAAAATATATAACTTTATTGTATTTATCTGATGCGCTGAAGAGAACTACTGAAGCTTTTGTCGCGCATTGAGACTTGCTGTTGGTGTGTGGAGTAAATCACTGACGGCTAAAGTCAGGTGTTCAAACAGACTCCAATGAAGAAGAACATTTTGGACGACCGGTGTGTATGTCAGAGAGTTCATTATTGAACTTTGTTATTTTATGATGTTGCCTTAGTAAGATATAAAAGAACAGAAGGTAAAACTAAACGTGCAACTAAAATGCATGTTAGATAAAGACCGAGAATAAGGGGGATCTGGTAATCATGAATCTTTAATTATCTTCCAAGGCTCTGATTTGACTCAAATTGCTGCAAAGGAATTTTGAAGATTTAAAGTCTTATATGCATCTGTCTGAGGGTATACTTCTGTACTTTCAAGCATACAATGCTCCTAAACACATATAGATTTGTTTTATAAATAGATATAATAGGAAATATTTTTTAAATTATTTGTTGCTGGTGAAGTCAAATGAATACATGTGTAGAAAAATGTGTTTACAAAGATTTTTCTTGTACATTCTCTCGTTCTTATTCATGTTTTTCTTAGTTTTTACCTTAATTTTTCCAGGCATCTTTCACCTTCAACTTGCTGCTAGAATACCTTAATTTCCCTACTGCTGGATATTTTCTTCTATTGTAGCATTAAGTAGGATAATACCAACCTAACTAAGAGAACATTACATGTTTTCTGCATAATTGTGTATTCCTTATCGCTGATATTTTTGTTTTATGGTTATATTGTCCTTTGCTAGTTTTTTGATATTTTTTTTATTGCCTTAACATCTCAAAGTGTACTAAAGTAAATTGATTACTAATAATAAAACAAATTCTTCTGAATTATAAAGAAGGAGTCAAGGGAGTCATAATAAACCTGATGAAAAGCTATAAAGGCTTTACAGCGTACAGGATATAAATCTTATGGACAGGTGGAATTTGGGATACAAACCAACTACCTGAGGTCAGAGTATAGTAAATCACAACACAACTGGAAATTACCGGAGTTCAAAACAGAAGAAACTAAAGAAATAATTACAACCAACAATACAACAGAGAAACCTGAACAAACTGACTGAAAGTAAAACAAAACTTTGCTGTTTGGTTATCAAGAAATACGTAATAATACTCTAAAGTTAATATAAAGTAAAACCAGGTAGTCATTTTGTATAGACTTTTTCTCAACATAAACTATGATCTCACACTGTCTACAGTTAATTGTGTTGTAAAAATGTTTTTGTTTTTTATGGTTCACAGAAAAATGGTGAACAAGAATCTAATTAAAAAGAGATTGTGAACACAGAAGTATCAGCGGAACATCTCTAATGCAACCATCCCATCCCTTCTGCTTGGTGATTTTGTGCAGATGTAGGTTTTTAATTATTGACAAGTGGTTCAAATGTGTCCTTAAAAACAAAATATGATACACCAATAATGCCTTTGATGAATATCTGTAAATGTTTCCCCATGAAGGTGGAACAAACTACCAATACCAGCCTTTGCTTTGAGATGCCAGGGAATTGCAAGTCAAATAGATAAGCACAACTAGGAAAAACTCTTAACTTGTCCCTATGGTCAAAAATAAAGAAGTGTGAATCACAAAATATTTGTTCTGATATAACGCTAAATACTAGATACTAGTAGGTTAAGTTAAAACTATATATTTTAAACCCCTTTGAAAAGTACTCAAATTTCTAGTCTACATATTTTGTCATGTAATCCCCTGTTATTCTCACTGGCACACATCTTGGCATAGTTGAGACAGAGACAGCACAACCCTTCTTACTTGATTAGCTATGTTGATGTTTATTCCATTCTTGATGTGATCCAGGGCTTTGTCCAGGTTCCCCGAACGAGCTGCACGCAGGAAGCTGGTGGCAGAATCGGCCTGCGAAAGAAACAGGTAACAAAGGAGAATGACAGCATGTTGGTTAGATGTTTTAAGACTGCCTCACAAAAACAAGTTTTGTCCATATACAAAGTTACAACCTGCTAATTTTGTGTCCGTCCTTTTGAGGCTAACGGCACAAAGGTTACAAAAGCAAGTCTGAAAAGACTAGGATAATATAAGTGGCTTTATTGCTTCTTTTCTTTGTAAAAAGCACACAGTTGCCAGACTTCTTGCAGCCCACTTGTGCCCATGATATTAGTTTGGCAGGCTGTCTATGCACGCTCTGCCATGAGCTCAGCTTTTTGCCCGTCTCATCTGAACTAGAAAAAAACTCCTGCGGTTTGTCTCTTGGTCTGTGTCAGTGTTTGTACGCCCACTCCTAAGTTCATTCATTGACAGCTAACGTTGTACGGCTGCCCTGAACGAGATATTTTCAGTTCCCCTTAACAGAAAATAACTCATGCCTTCACTCTCCTCTTAACCCCGCCTCCACCTCTGTCGCCAGCTAAATTATGAATTTGCTGAAGCTTTTATCCCCCAAGGGGTTTAATTATGCGGAATTTCTGAAAGAAACAAATGCCCTTTCAAGACTGAAAGACATGTCATTTCTTCTCCTCAAACGCGCTAGTGTCTGTAAAATCATTTTATTTTTATTTTATATGCTACATAATCACAAATATTGCTTTTTAAGGTCCAGTCAGCTATAATTAGGAGAGAATAAGTCAATTAATTCATTTCAAATCGAAACAAATATTCATATTCCTTCAGTCGATTTTCTATATTAAAATTTTAATACAAATTTTTTTTCTTTAAGTCTTTATGTAAGTTTTGACTGCTCATGCAACAGGTTGGTCACAGTCATCACATAATTGACCAAAATCTCTACATTCATGGATATGAAAACTATTAAACTATTAAATAAATACATGATGCAGCACTACACAACATCTGTATGTAAATATATTGTCCTACTTTTTTTATTCTGACATTAAGACAGATTGTGGTCAGACTTTAGCCTCTGAGCAGGGCCGGCCCAAGCCTCCATGGGGCCCTAAGCAGAATTTGATTTTGCGGCCCTCTATTTCAGTCAATGTTGCTTGTTGATCATTCACACACCTACAATAAACTCAATGCAGCTCTAGAAGTGTTGTTTACCTTCTATTGACAGCCTGACATGTCTTTACACACATATGTGTTACATGTTGAAATTATGCCATTGCTTTATCTCTAAAGGTAAAATAATCAGAAACATAAGTAATACCAATGCAATAATATCATGAATAATATTAATGAATGAATGATGAATCATGTCCAAGGTGCGACACATGTTTTTTAATCTTAAAGGGTAACACATCAAGCTTTCTTCTTTTTTCTTTTCTCTGCCCCAGGCCGATATGTCCTTTTTTGCGACATTGGCCTAACCACCTGTGTTTTCGATGCACATGAGGCGGGAGCCAGTATAAACTTTATTTTCCTGGCAAGAGGTTCCTTTCCAAGTTCCATTTCATTTTATTTATTTAAATTTTTTCACAATATCTATTAAACTTTATTTAAAGGGGATATTAATTTATTTCATGAAATATTTATTTATTTTATTTTGAATGAAACGGCTTTCCATACCGGTGCTCCGAAGCTTCTTTAACTCCAGAGCAGATGCAGTAAGAATCACTAGGTTTACACCAGCAGCACTTGTGTTTTGGTACAGTAATATATTTGTGATGATTACGACATCACCAATTCTACATGGAAAAACAAAACAAAACGACACATTTTTTGCTATTCATTCTTATCTGACAAAAATCTTGTCATTATTATGGCCTATCTGCTCAGCTCTCCTCCACTACTCCCCCATTCAACTGTGTGCTCTGCACTGCAGTACAATCAGGCTAATGCCATGAAAAAGTTAATCTACAAACACCCCTTCTGTTTTTGAAAGCCTTTTGAGTGAGTAGATGTCACACCTTCCTTGAACCTGACCGTTTCTTGTCAAACACGGATATCTGCATTTCAGATTCTGCCTCTCTGTGTATGACACTGTCCTGCTTGATGACTTTGTTCCAGACTATCACCAGAATCTGCTCAAGCCTGGGTTCAACCCACAGTGATATCATCAAGCACCATTCATATTCTAGTTAATATCTAGCCGTTTTTAATAGACTTCTCTCTCGTTTACTGTGCTGTGTCAGGCACACCTTTGGATGTTCTGTCTGAGACTGTAAACACAATTTGGCACCTCCATTCAAAACGAACTGGACTTTTTCTTTATGCTGCTCCCAGGCTTCCATCATGTTTTGCCACTACCACTAAAGCTCCTATTCCATTCTTATCTACTCCCTTCATTTACTGTTTCAGTACCCTTTTAGCTTTTTAACTCCATTTGCAATGAAGCTGTCAAATGCAAAAGCTAATTTAATTACCTGAACATTTCCCTTTGCACAACTCAGAACAGACAAAAATTTCTCGCTCTAACTTTTCTATTACTGAATAAAACTGCGCTTTTACTGTTTTGTTTCTGCATTTGGCCATATATTTGCTATAATTAAGTAAAAGCTTTAAGGATTAACCTTTTTCACAAGTTTTTTATTAACTAACCTTCTTAGGTCTTAGTTTTGAAAAATGTCCATACAACAATCCATGCATGGTGCATTTTTCGTAGTGGCATACTTTAATTAAAAAAATATTGTCTGCAAGATTACAAGCACTGTGACCAATAACTAAGTTTAAAATAAAACTATTTGCCATATATTAAATAAACGTATGAACATAAAAAAAAAGACACACGATCGTCCCTTAACATGAGAGAGGAGTGGGATTGCATCCAGTATAAACTAAACAAGACAAAACTGTAGAAAAACCTTTTGAAGTCAGAACAAGGATGTTAGAATCACCCATTTATTGACAAACAGAATTGAGTGAAATTGAATTATCCATTATCCCGTAACAAATTGGTAATTGTTAACAGCTGTGGTCATTGACAACCTGACTACGATTAGCAATACAAGCTAATTATGGTGCAATACTAACAACTTCTGGCAAAACATTGTTATTCGTTGTTTTGTTAATAGTGGTAAACATGCCGATTATGTTGCATTGTCTTTGTTTTTATGGATTTGAACAATTCAACTGAGATTTTATAGCAATACATCTTTGGAAAATGTAAAGAGGAATGTATTATCAGAAGTGAAAATCAACGGCTTATAGCAAAAGTTATATATACCATATTTTTTAAACATGTAGCAGCCGCACAGTGTTACACAGTGTTAATTTTTACTATTATTAGAATATTTAGTCTGACTACTAGCTGACTAATAAAAATAAAACTAAGTAAAAAATCTTAAAAAACAATCTGTGGGTCCCTCCTTCATCCCAAAGTCACAAGTGGACCGGTCCTGTACTCCTGTTCTCCCTTTGTCATCCAGACTGCTTAAGATCAGTCAGGGCTGAATTCAAATCCACAATATTAACCTACCATGAAGTTGAAAACTACATTACACTAAAGACATAAATATAGTTTTATATATTTATTGTTTGTACGAGACTTTTAAACAGTAAAACCCACATGCACCTTAGTTTAAATGATGCAGTATTAAAATAATTAAATATTTTATGGTCGCACAAATGAAGGAAGTGAAAAAACAGAAACCCAGATGGAGATCAATTTTGGGCTATAAATAAGCATGAAATGCTGCAGTGTTAGACACAAACCGCAAGACCAATTGCCAATAAGGAAACTGCCCTTGTGTAAACATTTGATTCCATAAACAAAAGTATGTTGTTTTTATAAATAATCCTATTTGTATTTGATAAAATGCATTTATTGTTTGGTGAGCAACCTCAGTTTTAATTGAATGTACATGAAATTGAATCCATACTCAAAGGAAATTATTTAACCACATCTTTTAAATGTATACATTAGGATACAATATGCAGAATTTGTTATTTCATTATTTATTTTGCGGTTTAAAATCTTGATTGCTTTGATGAGTCAGGATCTCTTTCAAAGTTTCCATTTTACAAACGCAGATCTGAAAAGCGAGATGTGTATTTATATTTGGTTACTTTTAGTCTAGTACTGTCAACTCAAATGTAGGAAAACTAATTTTTTTGCAGTAACCTAATTAGTAAAGTGAAGTTTACCTGTGCAGCCAAAATGCATCAGACAGATTAGGGTTGCAGTTACTGAGAAGTGTAAAACAGAAATATGTTAAAAAAAAGATCAAAACAAACAAAAAAAGAAACAATATCTTATGCTATTACAACCTCATAGATCTCGATATATTCCATAATTAATCAATATAAAGAATGGAGCAAAGAATAAAAGCCAGAGATGGTTGGTTATTGAACTGACAGGTAAGGAAGTATATAATTAACCAAAAGCTGCCCTGGAGAAGCAATGGCGATTGACAGCTATACTAATCATTAACTGTCCACACAACCAAGTCGTAGAGGCTGAAGGCTTAAGAATGAACAAATGAAGATGTAGTGTAGTGGCTTCTGTTTACATTTCTGCAGGTATCCACCAGAGGGAAAATAAAAAACCGCTGCAGAAAGCAGGTGTGCTGCATCACCCCTGCGATCCATTAGGTTTGTTCCATCTATAGTTAATAGGACCCGCTTGGCAGTCACTCTTTATCGAAGACTTAACCATGTTGCAATACTTTAGCCCTCATGTAATTCCTCCTGAGACTTACCACTGTACACTTTAGTAATAGTACTACTTACTATACAATACTAATATATTGTGTTGTCAATGTGCTTTTTCGCTTGTTCTTTTGTGATCCTACTGACAAATGCTGTGTTGTAAGCTGCTGTTCGATGACGATAGTGTTGAGAATTGGACAAAAGTCATGGCAAGTTTTGATGCCTTCCTGAAATAAAACCCTTGTTTCATTAATAAAGTCTGCGTCAACAGTGTCTTCTGTGGTGCAATCTCACAAGGGCATTTTGAAGGTAAATAACACATTCCTAAATACAATGTATGGAGTATGGCTAAACTCTTGATTTTCACCAGTATCCAATGCAGATATTGCAGTATTTTGTCCTCTCAAGCTTTAACTATATCTGTTTACAATCTGATAGGGTTTTAGAAACAAGAATTCAGTCAGAACCTTAAATTACTCCTCTCCCTCTCTGAAAACTTTGTACACTCCGAGTCACCTCTGACACAAGTCATCAGCATCCAAGTTATCCTAAATATTTAAACTTTTTTTTTTCCATTGACAGCTCCTGTCAGTTCAGATTTTGAAATAACTTTTCGTGTCACTTCATTCACTGACCTGTCTTCGCAATTCAAAATAAATGTAATCTCCTAGGCACCCAGACCTGCTACAAACAAGAGATACATCCAACTGTCTTAAGTAAGATGTTAAACGTTTGTTCCTTTACAGGACTTAAATAACATGACTCTTAGAATATAATAAAACAGTCAAATAAGTTCAGAAGGAATTAACGGATGACATTAGGATGGGTAGCATGTAAGGGGAACCAATCAAAGGGATAAAAGAAAAAAAGCAGTGAACTGACTCTATGTCAAAGCACTTGTGCCTGTTAGATTGAAATCAGTGATGCACAGATTTAAGCAAAGCCTTTTGGTCTCTTAAAAAATAACTCCAGTGGACATTAACTGATTATGTAGGTGGATGCTCTCATGGCTGAGAGCATAAACAAGAAAATCTTTCAATACGACTAAAAAACAAATTAAGACAAATTGCCACCACAAACTCGGAGAGATGCACACACGCGGTCAAAACTAAAAATTGTTTCATCAACGCCACGGTATGTTAGTGTTGGCAGCAACCGGGAGGGAGATGGAACAAAGTAATGAACCCTCATGGGTTTTAAATGAGACTCACTTCAACTGCAGGAGACAGATTCCCTAGCAAACATACAAAGAAATACACATATGTAAGTGAGGCTGCTACGAGCATTTGCATGCTTGCTGTCTTGCAGTTGTAAGAAAAAAAACAATAATTTACAAAACATAAAAAAATTATTCTTAATTAAAAAACACAACCATGTTTGGTGAACTGGTTAATGTTTTAAGATTTATGGCCACATGACTTATAAGACTTTATAACTGACAATTTGCTTATATTGAGTAGCACTCTATGAAAAGCAGAAAAACTTTGGGTTTATAATTATTGAAAATGGTTAACATTTTCCCTCTTATCTGTGTTTTGCACCTGCATTAAATATAATATAGGTGCAAAGGAATCATTTACATAAATATGAATGTCTTTTAAAGCCTACTATACTTCAGTAAATCTGATCAACCCACATTGAAGATTTCATTTACATAGAGATTTTCAGTGTAAAAAAAGATAAAATTCCAATTGCATAGACATTTTTAAAATCATTTTCCAGGATAGCTAGTAATCGTAAATTACCAAGATCTTCTGTGTTTGGACAAGAAAAAAAAAAAAAAAAACTTCCACACCTGGCTGTACCATTTGTGGAAAAATAAAAAATAAACACAAATGTGGAGCACAGAAACAAATGTAGATCCAACCAAATTCATCATTTCACCATCCCTGGCTCTTCTTCTTTTCCTTCAGTCAATAGAAGAATTTGCTAATGCGCTTGACATAGATTTTTACATGAAATAAAACATTGTTCTGAAAACCTTTTAACCCCAAGAACATTTAGATTCCTGTAATTACATAAAACATGAATTATATTTACTCCAAACTGTATTGAAAAGATAAGTATATCTTGTAGAGGTTTGACTTACAACACCCACTATATATTTCTTCCATCCCTGGTAAAAACATTTAAAAATCTTAAAATAACATTTTAATAATATTAATAGTTTTCAAGACCTCAGAATCCAAGACACCAAGTGCTACAGCTTCAAGACTACGTTTTTTTTCTCCATTAGTCTAGTTACTTTTAGATGATTTCATGTAGAAAGAAGATGTAAGTGTTAAGATTTTTTTGCTTGAAATATGTGTCTCTTGGACTGCACAGTGGCACAGGGGGTAGCGCTGTTGCCGGGCAGCAAGGAGGCTCTGGGTTCCATTGCAACTTGGGTCTTTCTGCATGGAGTTTGAATGCAGAAAGACCTCCCACAGTCCAAAAAATATTTTACACATATTTATATTATTGGAGTTGTAAACTAGCCTACTAATTGCTGGATCAAAGATATTAATCAATTACTTTTTTTCCCAGTGAACAAATCTGCTCAAATTTCTAAAATCTATGTGTCACAGTTCACAACTTCAACTAAAAATGCGATAATTTAAGCATTTTTTTTACATGTCATCAAAATTCGCAGTGATTGCGGAGGCTGTTATAAATTTTTCAAATTTGCATTTTCCTGTTTTTCTCTGTTATCGGCTCTTTTTTCAGAACCTAAAAAAGAGAAAACGAACATCCAATGACTGAATTCTGTAGAAGAGGTGTGCGATCTGTTAGGGATGCACCGATACCCACACTTGTATTGGGTATCGGTCCGATACCAAGCATAAGTACTCTACTCGTACTCGTAAAATTGCCACCGATACCACGACATCGATACCACCCGCGGCGATACTATTGGGCCTGGGTGGGCCTTATGGCGTGATCTCTGTGCCAGCAGGTTAGCGGGCACAGAGCCACCTGAAGGAGCAACAACCGCAAGCGTGTGCGCACGAATAGCAGGTAAGCGTGCCCGCTCAAATGTAAGTGGACACACGCTCAACTCCGACAAACCGCCCGCTCGCTCAGCTCAGTCCGCCTGCGTTCGGCTCCGCATCCACTCCCGCTACTCTACATTATATGCAAATGAGCCGCGCTCCCAGCTAATCAAAGACTGGCCTTTTTCACCCAACTAAATAATTCCTTCCAAATATACAAAGTTAATTCATACTCTCGGACTCACTAACATTTCAGCAGAGCCACGAGCGCAGACACAGAGCCGAGCGCGAGCTGAGCGGGCGAGCGAGCAGTTTGTCAGAGTTGAGCACCCGCCCGAGGAACCCATAAGCAAGCGCGCCTGAGATTCACACACACACAGACGCCCACAACCATTGCTCCCCCAGACAGCTCTGCGCCCGCAAACCTGGCGGTACAAAAACCACACCACACTGAGTCGCTGTCCTCGGTACCGCAAAAAACCATTTCAGTATTTGAATATATGTTTGTACTGTATGTTTGCACATAATAGGGAATGTTGTTCAAATAACAATATCTGTGGAAAAATAAAAAAAATCAAAAGTAACTATATGTGTAATGGCGTAAGTACTCAGAATCGGTATCGGTGAGTACTCAAATGCAAGTACTCGTACACTACTCATTTTGGAAAAAAGTCGTATTGCTGCATCCCTATGATCGATCTGTAGATCCAAACAGTGTTTTTAACTATAAACAGAACTTGACCTTTATTTCTTTGGTCCTTATGTGTGTAAAATGCAAACTACCACTGTTATATCAAAAGACTTCCAAATTGTTTGGAACTACAATAATCACTGTTAAATAACATGGAATTGGTTAAAATTAGCCATAGTTTGTGATACGATAACTTTACTTCAGACATCCTCCAAGGAAATACAAAACTAAGTGAAAGAAAGGATTGTCACTGACAAGTTCAAGTCACTGATCAAAGCAGGAAAAATAAACTCCGTGTAGTAAATGGTGAAATGGAAAGAGTGTTTGACTATGAGATTAACAGGTCAGAAAACACATACATTTCTAACTTAGGCCTGAGTTAATTTAGAAACAGATAAAAAAGACACTGGGTCTTTGTAAAGCATATGTAAAACAATAAGGAATATAAAATAATATATCCAAATCTCCCCCAGTGTGTCGATCTAAAGCTTTCAAATTGTAAAAAGAAATGCTGTTGGATAAACGACTTCCATACGATTCAGAGTAAGATGTTCAGGTCTTAACTTTGTAATGACAGAACAAAGTCAGTCCACCGAGGCACAATGTTATTAACAGTGACCATTTCAAGCTGACCCAGAGTGAATAAAATGACTGGTTCAGAATGCACAACATTTTGCTTCCAAAATGATCAAAACGAGGATCTTCCTGTTGTCTTCATACTAAAACAGAGCTGCTAAATTATTCACAGCTCCTGTCAGGCCACTGCTTCTCCAGGCCATTCTAAAAAAGTGTTGTCTTTTTTTATGGTTTTATATATTGATTCACATATTGTACATCATATGCACACTGTCATAATGCTCACACATATATATTGCACACATGTATAAAGGGCCAAATGTACCAAAAATACTAGAAAACAAATGCTCCTACACCTTATCTTAAAGAACTTGCCGGGGTTATATATGGGTGTTTTAAAATAAAAAGCACAAATTTTGAAACCTTTTGAAACCACACACATTATATAGTGTTCTGCTGTATAATAATTCCCTGTCAGATTCTTCCGACATCCCAATTGACCTTAATCCAATCGCTGTTATTTGTATTTCTACTATTTAGGTCTTAACAACACTAACAGATAAGAACAACAAAAACATTCTCTGCATTATTTTAACCCTTTCTAAAGAACTTCAAAAGTCATTATCTGTAAATATAAGTAAAATTTTAAGTTTCTATTGTGGCTGCCCAGAGGAAAGCTTTAATGACTGAAATAAGCCTTTTCTTAGCAGACAGCCAGATACTATCTAGTTTAGTCTAAAACTGTCTTTCTATAGGTTGGAAAATTAAAATCACGTGGATAGTTTTGAAACATAAAACATAAAAACAAAGCAGGCATTATTGATACTAATTATGATTTACCCTAATTGGAATAAATCTAACATGGCAAAAAGTGATTTGAGTTCCTTTACATTATTTCTGAAAATGAATTAGGTCTATATTTAAAGAAAGAATGCAGGAAACTAACAGTAAGAGATTAACATCTGTTGTAAAACCTGTATCTTTATTTTTACTATAGAACGCCTTTTGTTAAAACCTGTTAGCCATAGTCTTATTATTAGCAAATCCTCCACTGTTGTAGTGAATTAAGTAGGGATTGGAGGGTTTGCTTCTTCTTACTTAGCAAATACGTTCTAAATCTGTATTTACAGCTTTTGTTGTAAGGTATTCACTGTTAACACATCCCAAGGTACTCTATAATTTACAACATAATAAGCAGTGAGTAATTGAATGAAAATGCCAAATGTCTAAGTTTGACTATTCAAATTTGACTCTTGTAAAGAACCAGAAAGAACTTTGTTATGATTAACATTGTGAAGACAAAACAAACATGAACAGATTATGACCCATTTTTTTACCAGCACACTGTGAACGTTGCTTGCTAATAATTTAAGGGCATCCTTTGAAAGGAAAGGTTCCGCATTTGGCTCATCATCTGTCAGAACCAGACAATCCAGAACGCATACACACACATTTCACTCAAAATTACAAAAACGAATGATTGCAAGTCTAGTCTCAAACTGAAATTGAAAGTCCCGTCCGAAGTTTTCGGTGTGTTAACCTGCAACTTGATAATAAGACTAAAAGTTGAGTCACCATCTCTGCTTCCTCTCGTGCAAACAAGTTTTTTGAAATGCTTCCGAAGGGGGTAAAAAGAGTTGTGCTTTACTGATGTGACCTGAAAAACCAATGGTTATTATGCAACTTGCGTTGATTGATTTTGATGCCAAAAATGACCATCTGATCCGGTATGGATATATTGATAAAGGGATAGCTGCTTCAAATAGACAAATGGAATAAATTGTGGCCAAACTAATAATTTCCTTTAAAAAAATGGAATGAAAAAGACGTGCAAAGCCTACTATGAAAAAATAAATTTCTTTAATATAATAAGTTTATAAACATTATATTAAAGAATAAATATAACTATTTATACTTTAATATAATGTTCTGATATAACATTGTGCTCTAAACAGACAAAAGCATGTGTTTTTTTTCTTTCTTTCTTTTCTATGAACTTCTTGCATCTATATCAGTTTATTTGCTATTCCATTGCACTTGGAGCATTTCCCCTGCAGAACATAAAAGAAAACCTACATCAAAGTGAAGCAAAGTGAAGCAGCAACCCCACCATTGAGTCCCGAATTCACAGGAACTTAGTTGTTTAGCTATTTTCCACTCCTTTCACCTCTCTATCCCTCCTCCTTTTCTCTACTTTCCAGTTTGCCTCCTCCCTCTCTCTGTTGTTCTGATCTTTCAATATTTATAAGCACTGCAGAAATGGTGCTGGCAAAGCATGCTGGGTAAAGCTGCTTCTTCAAGCCCGTTACTGACGTCATTACTCAGTGTTGACATTCTGGGCTCCCTGCCCTGTTTCAATGTCTCTACCAAAGCGAAGTTCCCTTGCCAGAACAACTGACATCTCAAAATACATTTTGGTAACACACAGGAAGCAGTGTGTCATCAACCAGCTCTAGAAATAACAAAAACACAGACTTGTTGCACTGAATTGGATTTGTTTAACCTATTAACTTGTGTAGCATCCAACAGTGTTCATTATCCCAGGTCAGTTACCGTCACCTCTGCAGAGCTGGGAAGCACCATTGGGACTACAGTTACTTAAAATCATTATAACTTATCATGTATCTTGCCACACCAAACAGAGTTCACTCTGTGCAGCTCATCGCAAGCAAAAGCTTGGTATTTTAGGAAATCAGAAATATCCCTCCTAAAATATAAAGCTGACGCTACATGCACATTTTGGAATTTAGCCACAATATGTTTTTTTCAGACTTCCTGCATTTTAAAGTCCCTTTTAAGTTGTCCCAGGTCATAGTCATGTAGTAAGCAGCTAATTGATTATTCGGTCAGAAAAAAAACAACTCAAACTCAATGTTGTGAAATTGAGAACATAAAAGTAACATTTAAATAGGAGGTTTAGGTATTTGCTCTACAAGTAGTCTGTCACAATGAAATTATTTCATCTGATTCTATTAAAGTGTTGAAATCTATTTTAAAAAAACACCACTAAATGTAAGTTTGTTGGAAAGGAAACATAGTTTTTTCCAGAATTACAAAAATAACAATTGGATATTATAATGGATCCTATATTAGAAAATATGTTTTTATCTAGAAACGGAGGCCGGTTCATTAAGACCAACCAACAAAGTAAAATTGAGTAAAATCATGTTTAAAATTCTGGAGTTAGCTGAGGCTTTCATATTTACAATACATTTTTAAAGATTCTTCAGTAATCTTCTTTTGTTCTGTAAATCTGATAGAATCCGACTTTACCATATTTAAATGGTCTTCTTTTCTTATTAGTGCTATTTGTAATAATTTTGATGGTAAGAATGTTATACACTGACAAGCTCCATAACTAAGTACCTATAATTTAAAAGTAACGTTTGAGCGTAAAAGGATAAAACAGACAACAACATTTTGCTATTAAAAAACAAAAATGTATTTACAAAATTATTGTTATCACTACACAGTTCTGTACAATACAAACATGCAGTAACAGCAAAACATGGAAAGGAAGACTAATAGGGAAAGAGCAACTAAAAGCCTCTGTGTCTTAAAGTCTTGCATGTGTAACTAATGTACTGCACTCAGCAGCACGTTGAATACAAGTGCACTATACTTCCCATCAGGTCAGCAACCACTGACTATGACAGGAAGGAAGAGTCAGCAAACAGTGGATAGATAACAAGAAGAGAGAGAAGAAGGACATATATACGGTATTTTACATGCAAAAACATTACTTAAATTAAGTCCAAAAAGACCTTAAATCATATTAAACAAAAAATAATTAAGAAATCAGGCTCAATTTTTTGTATTTCTTATAAAGGATAATTTTTTAGTGGGAAGGAAAACAAAGAAACAAACAAAAAAATAGAACAGTAGTGATTTGTTTAAAACAACTTTCTGTATGTGATGGGAGAGATTGATATCTTGGCACGATTAAGCCCCCTGAGAGAAGTTTGCTTTTTGATTCACACTGCACTGACAGAGAGATGTCAGCGGGGTCATGGTCAAAACAACACGGGCTGCATGGACTGCTCTAAAAAAACTAAACCAAGGTCAGTGATTTTCTGACAAAAAAGCCAGTGGGTGAATTTACACAATCTAGGATTTTCTGCAGCAGCAGTTAAATATGACTCAGTCACAACTTGTAAAACTTGTATGTGTGAAGATGTAACCTCAACATTTGATTTGATGCATCTGCAGTACATAAACCCTACATCTCTGGATATTCTTTTTTACTAATAACAGAAAAACACCATATTGTTCAGCTCTTTATCGCTGCTCAGTCTGTGCTATCATTTTGGGCTTTAGTGACAATATTTATTCTGATCCATCAATCACTGTAGCAACAGTCTCTGGTTTATGAGTTTAGCGTCATTGCATTTGGCCTTCAACATATCAAACCGGAGGCTATTTTTACAGCTTCAAGGAAATATATGTGTTACATTCAGTGAAATCTCACAGTTTACTGCCCATTGTATTTAATTCACAAATGTTTTATATATAAAACTCAAAGGTTCACCTTAAAAAAATACAAATTTTGCATCAGTATGAAAGAGAAAAGAAGTATTACAATTACCATAAAGAAAGTCTGCAAATGAATTACCACCTTTCTAAGAAGGACACTTTCAGAAATATTAAGGTATCACACAGTCACATGATGCCTCTGTTACATGTTAGATATCATGAGTAATTGTGGCTTTTTCTTGGTGTTTGATTGTGTGTGTCCACGGGTAGAAATGTATGATTGATGCACTCAGCACGCTCTGTAGTCCTATCGTAACGTTGACGGATTGACCACCAAATCATCGGAGATTGAATGCTTCAAAGGGGTTCTGGTGCATACCAACTACTATAGGTGAATAAGTACATGCAATGTTACTTGAGCCTGCACAGATGTGCCAAAAACCATTGAAACATGTTTATGTTTTACTGCAAATGAATAATGAGATAATG
>JAVLVB010000002.1:4188783-4240486 GCA_032876305.1 Orestias chungarensis
TCCCCAGAGCGGAAATATTCTCAGCAAAATGATTTCTGACAATATTATTGGCAACCCTCCTCATAGCTTGTTGGTATGTAAAAACCACTTTCAGTTGATCCAGGACTCATGGAATTTTTTTATTTTTTTTATTTTATTTGGTTTGTTTTGTTTATTTTTGCCAGGTTTAGGGTATTATGATCCTGTTCAAAAATCCAGTCACAACGAACTTGGAGTTTACTGGCAAAGATTAATAGTGTTTAAAACTTCCAAGTATTTTTAAGTTCATGATATCTTACACTTGAAGGTTCTCAAGCTGTCTGGAAGAGAAACAGGCATACAGTACCTCAGATCCGCCGCCATACTTAACAGTAGGCATGATTTGTTTACCCACTAATAAACCCTTTGTTTCACACCAGGGCCATCGAAAAAGGACTCATGCTAAAACAGCCCATTTTAGTTTGATGATAGCATTCAGCTCAAAATAAAATCTGTGTTAGAATATTTTCTGGCATACTTACCAAAAGAAATGTGCCCACGTAGACAACACATGTTGTTTGTTGAACAGGATTTAAACACTTCAAAATGCCACATTTAAAATATTTCTAATTGTGTCTCTAAGGTAGTTTGTTTTCCTTGTAGCTGTTTTCCAGGGACCATTTGAATGGCATGTTCTCTTGTCTCAACAATTTTAAAGAGCAACTACGAAACATAAACTTCTGTGTCTTGGTTCCTAATTAAGCCCCAGAAAAAAAACACGAAGTCACCAGTTTTATTTGGAACTTATTTTTCAAACGTTTTTTTTTTCTGTTCTTTGGTGGAAGAATATGGAGTTTACAAATAAATGCCAGTGGACTTAAAACATACAGAAATACACTTTTTTTCCATCGCAGACTCGCTGCAGACATGTTAGAATAGACATACTGTTTCATACTACATCATCTATGCCAACAGGCGGTCACAGAAGCTGACATATGCTCCTCTCTGCAGGATGTAAAGACTCAACACATACAAGGCTGCATGTCAGCTGAGCACTAACAAATCACGCAATTCAAAATCATCCAAATCAACCAGCTGTAACATATATGTAAAATCTCCTACAAAATCAAAATAGCAGTGGTTAAACACTGAAAAGAAACATTGTAAATGTCTACAATTAGCACTTCCATTCAATTTACTATTAGCAATAAGATATTTGTGGTGATGACACAACAGGACATCATTTTTTATTCACTCCTTGTTAAAATCTATCGTCTTAATATAATATATTATGGAACTTTGTTGTGTTATTTTCTTTGGCCAATGTAGGTTACCTTTCTCTTGACAAAATGCATTGAATTTGAAAAGTCACACCTGAAAACTTTTATTCTCTAATTTGGTCACGGACTCCCCTTCTTGCATGTCTGTCCCAAATCTTTCCGTTAAATAGGCAGTTAGATTGAACTGGAAGAAGGCTGCAAGACATGGATGACATCCTGCCTTGTTCTGGTTCTAAAGAAAAGACACCTGTCAGTCATCAACAGCCATAGCTGTGTTGCCTTGTCATCTCACATTATGGAGGTCCCACAGAGACTCCTGTGGGCCCATCTGAGTAAAGACTCCATTACGTTCGCTTATCAATATGGAGTTAGAATTGAATATGCCATCAGAAAAATAATGCTGACCAAATTTGTGAAAATACATCTATGTAGTGCATAGAATATATCCCAGTTTACTTATTTTTTTAAATGGTCCTGCCTTCTTTGTACTAATTTCTTGGCTCACAGATAAAACTTGCAAACTTTTGCGAGCGCTTGCTAAACTTGTTTTCTCCCTTTTTGAGGTATCTTTTGCATTGTTAGCGTTGAGAAATGTGCCCGACTGCTTTTTAAGCTAAGGTAAAATGACCTGAGACCCTTCAACCACACGGGATGAAGAAATATAGGTTGAACCCTTTGCTTCCCGAAATGCATCACCGATTATTGGCATCGGAAGGAGCTTTGTTCTCGCTAAGTGACAAGATATCAATTTTGCTTTTTGGAAACCCTATTGTTTGTAGTGACACATTTACAGTAGCTAGTAGGACCGACATTTAAGCTTGAGGAATTGCACACAAGTTCTCCCACTGTGCATGACAGCAGGTCATCACTAATCACCCAGTGGGTGGAGATCCACACTAGTAGGTATCATGGTGAAAGACCAATGAGTGCACAGGGAGGGGCTCTGATGCAAGATCAAGGAGGGGAAGTCACAAGACAGCAGAGGACAAGATCAGAGGAGGGCACGGCTACCTTCCGCTTTGAGGCTGCAACTAGCATGATGACTACGACGATCTCTGCAGCTGCTAAAAATAGCAATGACACTGCAGTTACATTACAGAATATAATGAAAAGCTCCATCTTAACGTTCAGTAATGCTATGATGTTATTAGCTTAAATCATATGCCCATCTTTGAAATTACAGAAACAATTGAGATTTGCATTGAAAGTCACAAATTATACTACTATTCAATTATAATACTGATCAAACTATTTCCATTGTAGTTTTTCATAAAGGAGGATTTACAAACAATTTAATTTTAAGGAAGTTAAAGAAAAAATTATGACACAGACAGAGTTTAAGTTACTTAGGTACATCTAGTTAATACCAAAAAGCAACCATGGTCACTTTATTATATAAAGTGATAAAAAATGGTTTTCTATTGATTGCAATAAAAACGAAAGATGTTGTAAATGATAATAATCAAAAGACTGTCATTGTTCCATAAATCAGTCAACACAAACATTTCCTCATGACTCAGCATTCTGGCTTGTAGAGTACAGAAAGGGTCATTTTTGCCAACAGGTAGATATTCATCAACCTAGCCAGCTTCAGACAGCAGGGTCAGGCCTGATGTGCAAGGTCCAAAATGGTTTACGACTGCAGTCTGTCAGCTTCATGAAAAAAGCCACAGCCATTGGCTATTAAAATTAGGAAGACACCGATTGCCTTGTAGGGGATCTGAAGAAGGGGACTTTGACCTTGATTGGCTTGACGATGAACCTTATATCAGAAATAGCTTATTTTCTGTTCATGAAACCCCTTTAAAAAGCAGTTAGTAATATAATTTGTGATATCTACTCTCTCCACATACTGGTCCCAGTATGTGGAGAGTTAGGAGTTAGGATAACTGCAAGTTAGGATTGATGTTAGGATTCAATGCAATCTGCTGGGCTTCCTTAGATTAAAAACATTTTAAACTAATTTGTATTAAAAAAAACAGTCGATTGATTTCACTGACATTTCACTGACATTTTAACATTACACATATTAGAAACCTTGGTAGGTTGGTTTCAACTGTTAATTATTCTTTTAGATTTTTATACATGGTGACCCTACCCTTGGTTGAGACTGACTTTGCTGAAGTAACATCGTGTTTAAAAGAAGAAGTTACATTTTACTGTCAGAAAATCCTTGCCCAGGATGAAGCATTCTGACAAAGTTAGCTGGTGATCCTTAACTTAACTGCCTATTAGACTTTATATGTCTTTAGTTGACCTTTTTGTGAAATACTGCTATACAACTAAAGCTAATAAAATAGAAAAAAAAACAAGTAACCTTGAGTCAACAACAAGTTTTTAAAAAGTTTAATGGAGCTTGAAAAATTTGGCTTCGCTAGATCCAGTTTTCACAGTCTTATTCATATAAAAAGTTAACTTTAGTTAAAGGTTAAACAAGTAAACTGAAATGTGTTATTAAATATTTTCACCACTCATTGTGAATAATGAAAAGTAGAGTAGCAGTCACATAGCGTCACAATGGGAAGATACTGAGCTATTTTCAAAGGTCGGGCCATAATAGATCTTATTCACAAGGGAAAGCTAAAAATATGGGCAAGACAAGCTGACACACTGCATTTACACAAAGCTGCACTTCTTTCAGAACACCATCAATCATCCTTCACCATTTGCTGATGCCCGTTCTCTGAGTTGGGCATTAAACACGTGATGGGAGGAGTGTGCAGCTGTCTACCAAAAACTGGCTGCATAGTTCCACTGTCAGGTTTACCAAGACATAAAAAAAAAAAAGATTGACGCATTTGATTATAATTTCCCCAATGCAAGAATACCGCAATGATTAAATCTGTAATTATAACATCAATTTTGCGTGAGTATATTGCTCCAGACATCTATATGAAACATATTATTTTGTGTTTACAAAGGTGACTCGTCTTGTCTAGCTTTTACAGGTAGTCATGTTAATTGCAGTCTATTTTATAGTTTTTGTCTTATTGCATGCTTCACTAAACAGTGTTTCTATTTTCCAAAGGACAAGAGGTCACAATTAAAGTATAAGATTAATTTGTTGATTTAATGAATGCTACATGCATAATTGAGAGGTAGTGGGCTTTTTTTCTCATCTTGCTAATCTTCCCTTTGGGAATATTGGTGCTGAGCCAGCAGGTCAAACCCTGACGCCCTGTCAGTCAGTCATATGACCTTAAAAAAGCTGAGTCAGACTTGCTTCTTCATAGCAATCGGGCCACGATTTTAGCTGTTTTAGCTTGTGTTAATCACAAGAACAAGACAAAACAGTTTAAGAATGTACTAGAAAATGTTGTATAATTTGCTCTGCAGGTAAAAAAACAAACAAAAAAACCCTCATAAATTCAGCTGATCAAATGCAAGCAGTTGTATCACCATACTTGTCCTCTGGCAGGCTAACTTTGCAGCTCCGTTAACCAGCTGTGCTGCTGTGAATAAATCATACAGTGGATCATAGAGCACAGGGTAAGCCTCAAAGTGCTGATGAGAAATGATCTGTCTGTTTGCAATAAGGTGAATTATTAATGTTATAACAAAACAATAATATATATGAAGCCATATATATATATATATATATATATATATATATATATATATATATATATATATATATATATATATATATATAGGCTCTTAGGATATTGGACACATCAACAGTACCCAAGCTTGTTTTTCGCAAGTTCATGGTGTGAAACATTATATTGTGGGCATGGAACAAATGAAGATATATGAAAACAGGCAAAAAAAAAGAGATTTTAGGTTGTAGACTGTTTAAATAATTAAATAATAAGTACAATTTGCAGTCATCATGTTTAAATATAACTTGTCTCAGAATTTAAATCCATTGCATGGAGACAATATCTTAAGAGATCTTGATTAAGAATATGCAAAAAAAGAAGCATAGAGTTCCTTTACGTGTAATTACAACATATGTTGACCTTTCTTTATTGACTTCAATGAATGTTAGTCTCCTGATCCCATTACACAAGCAAAAATGTAACCATTTTAATTTACGTGGTTTGTATAATTGTAAAAAATATACTAAATTCCACTTTCTCTTTTATAGTACAGTTACATGAAGCGTACAAAATTCCACTTCCTTTAGAGTGTTTCTGCACTCCTAAATTTGATTTATTCCTTTCAAATGATTCTAAAAAATCTACTACGGGGAAATTAATCCAGCGATCCAATCTAAATGTCCCTGCAGCTCATTTGCACATCTCAAACACTGTAAATATTTTAGTTTTATCATTAATCTTTTTGAGCCACTTTGAATTAGTAAAAATGGGAGCACACACATTTAACTTTGAACACTTATTACAGGCAGTTTAAAATGGCAATTAGTTAAGAAGTTATTGAAGAGCGATGAAGGATGAAGACTAAGTGGTGGAAACAAAGAGAGGGGTAAGTGATCAGATTAAAATGGCAGGATGCAGCTAGATGTAAAACAGCCCTAAGTAAGAACATTGAAGAAACAGACATGGAGCTGATGAAGAAAACACTAAGGGTGTCACGTAACGTTTAAATGACTCGAGCAGAGGAAGAATTGAATGAAAGAATATTTATTTTTGGGGAAGAATACTGAACATAAACATGAATCGGAACAAAAACAGGAACTAGAGCCAACCGGAAACTGAACAACGCGGGACGTAAATCAACAGAGAGCATAAGCCGAACGCGGGAATAACAAATGTAAATAAACACAACGACACTAATAAACAAACACAACTAATGAGTACGGGAAGGGAGGAAATAAACTACTCACACACAGTAAGAAACAGAGAACAGGGGAGTGGAGGAACAAGCTAGAACATAACCAAATAGAAAATATAAACGAATAGTACATATAATAATAATAATACAAGACAACTAAAGTGAACTAAACAGAGCAAAAACTAAATATAAATGAAAACAACAACAAACTGAACCAAACCAAAACCTGGATCCTGACAAAGGGTGCAGTAAAGGGAATTAACAGTTTTACATTGCTGCCTGCCATCTACAGTTTAAAATTAAATTAGCAATGAACTATTTATACAAGTGCAGTGTGGATTTTCCAGCTCAGTGCTT
The DNA here is from genome assembly GCA_032876305.1 of Orestias chungarensis. Taxonomy (NCBI): domain Eukaryota; kingdom Metazoa; phylum Chordata; class Actinopteri; order Cyprinodontiformes; family Cyprinodontidae; genus Orestias; species Orestias chungarensis. Next base: position 4,195,116 of record JAVLVB010000002.1, read on the forward strand.
TTAGGTTTAGTGGAACACAGAGATAGATGACTTTGGTTAATTATCATCAGTTTTTAAAGATTTTTTTAATGGAAATAAAAGTTCAGTAATTATATTTTTTAAGTTGCTTTTGTCCTGCTTTAAGTCAGTATCCTGGTGTTTACAACAATCAAGCGACTATCAGTGACATACAGAAGCTTGCATGACATAGTAAAAATATATATTTATTCAAATCTGATTTTTTTCAGTAGCTTTAATCAATAAAACCACAACAATAAAACATTTGTTTTGTGTCTGCATGTGTTTCTGATAATGGTGTCCATAACTGAAAACTGGTTATAGTGAATAATGGACCATGAAGATGGAGACACCCATCTTTCTTCAGACACATAAAACTCCCCTCTATGCAGAAGTCAAAAATCAAATCAATTATGGCAGTTACACAGATGTATGTTTAAAAAGCTGAAAGGTAGAAGAAATGTGTTTTTTTATTGATTTAAACATCCATATGACATCAATAATGCAGAGCAGAATTTTCTGGCAGGGCTAAAATGTTTGCTGGTCTGGATTTGGTGTAAATCAAATTATGTTGGCTGTAGTATCAGCTGTGTGGAAAAAAAGGATGTCACAAAATAACTTTAATGGCAAACATGTTTATTTATAACTAAAAACAACAAAGCTGGAAGGTTGTAGAGAAATATAAACATTTTAATCTTTTAGTGAATTCCTGACCTAAAAAGGTTCAAAAGAAAAGAGCAGAAAAACACGGATTTTACATTTATCTTATGGGTTTTTTGGTAGTATTTTATCATGCTATATTAAGTTTCTATCTTTATTTCAAAACTATAGTCGGTGTGTTTTGTGTCTGTTAATCATGCTTTCAATCAAATGTATCCAATTATTCAAGTTGGAGCAAAGACTAGATCAAAACAAAATCAAATTAAGAGTTCATTTTCACAGACCAAACAAAAACTTGTAGTAAATGCACAAATAAATATCTGCAAAACTTTTTTAATTTCCGTCACGAGAATTTGGAAGAACACCTCTATAAAATAATCCTACATTTTTGACCATGCAGCCAAACCAAGGGCAGCAGTGGAAGAAAATGATGGAGTCAGGTTGTGCCTGGCTGCTTCAGTGCATTAGTTGGCTCCTGCAAGCCACATGATCCTCGTAGACCTTCAGGAGTTCTAATTCCATTACATAATACCCTCTCACAGCTCTAACTGTGTGTGTGTTTGTGGGTGTTCTTCGTCTAACGAATATGCTAGTTTGCAAGTTCACGTCTCTCACTTTCAGTTTGCCTCCAATTAACCTAAGAAATGTTAGGGATTTTTCTAATGACTTTAGATCACTAATGTCTGTATTCCCACATGTGGAAAGCTTAAGTAAAATAACATGTGTTCAAGAATGTTTGGATCAGAGGTTGTCTCAAATAAAACTATATCCTGCCTGTTAGGCTCAGATTCAGTGTGAACCCCATTCTAATTCCTTTGTCAACAAGCTTTGTGCCTTTGTTGCATAATGAGAAGGTTTCGCAATATTTTTGTTATATAGACATAAGAAATTTTTTTTATAAAAATGAGAACTTTGTAGAAGCAAAAAGTAAGAGCTGAGTAGATTAATAATAATTATGATTATTATCATTTTTTTTACAAATGCTTTCATTGCCAAAAAAAACAGTACAGTGCCACTTCCATGCTTGGTGCTGAGAAGGATACATCAATATTTTATTAAGCTTATGGAGAATGTTGTAGTGATCCTCATGGTTCCATTTGTGTTTCTAATTCTTCATATAGATTTAGCTTTTTCATTTAGTCTTAGTATTTCTTTACTCTCATGGTTAGTTTTTACACTAATTTCATTATACTTGTTTTTTGCTTGTCTGTGTACTTGTTTTTTAAGAGTCTCAGATTCAATATTGCGGTCCTTCTTTTTTTTTTTTTTTTTTACTTTTCTTCTAACTGCCAAGTCTCTACCATTCCCGGATGATTTCTATCTTGTTTCTTTCAATACTTTTCTGTTTTGTCAGGACTTATTGCTATTAAAACCTCGGTCATGGGCCATCTTGTGGGCTTGGTGGTGGACCAGGCTCACCATACAGAGGCTATACCCCTCACTGCAGCAGACTCTGGCCTCACACCATTTACCGCATGTCTTGAATTCAAGGCACTGTGGAGCCACTTTTATTAACTTATAACCTTATGGTGTTAATGTTGACATGAAAAATAGCTGAATAAATAAAGATAAAACTGTCTTCTCTTTAGAGACATGAACAAGTTATCAGTCACTTTTACACGTGAAATGTATTTCTGTCAGAATTAGACCTAGCTTAAATAAACTCAGGGCACTTGGGGGCGCTAGTGAGCACTCTATGGAGTAAACCTCTATCCCGTGAGCTTCCCTCCAGTGTTTATATTTTTGGTTAAAATTCGAGTTTTTTGTGTGGTTTGCAACTATATATTTTAGTGAAATTTTTTTTAAGGAACTTGTCCACACAATGACCAAACCGAAGACGCAAGTAGGAAAAACTAACCAACGAGACTGATGGGACGCACAAGGATGAGCAAGGGGCTAAAGATGGCGGCGCTAACCCGTTATCAACAGCGGCTAATCCAGGAATATCAGACATTCTCTCTGCCATCCACGAAATGAGCAACAAGATGAATGTCCGCTTGGAGTGTACTTTACAAGCTATAGAGGCTACTCTCAGTGACCATGGCAGTCGGATTGCTGAAACGGAATTGGCTCAGTCTGACCACGACCACCCAACCTTTTGCATTATTATTGGGCAGCCAATGCCAAAGCCCTGGCTTATTGGCAATATGGTTACACAGGTGTGACTTCCTTAAATGTACCCTCATGGTTAGCTATTGAAAGGGATCTCATAAAAGATTCCTGCCTCCCTGCACTTCTTTTTGCTTCACCTAGGGCCCCCTCGGTTTCCAAGAAAAGTAATTTCATAATATTTAACTCTCATTAAATCTGGCAGCAGATTAGGAGGGTTTATACCCTTCCTGATACTCCTATATATGCTCCAGTGTGGTATAATCATGCATTCCCACCTTCATTATCTGATCTCATTTGGGAACTGGGCAAAAAAGGGCATTGTAACGCTGAAAGACCTATACATCAACGGTAATTTGGCCTCATTTCAACAGTTACAAATAAAGTTTTCTCTATCTAACTCAGATTTTTTCAGGTTTTTACAGAATATACCTCTCTATCAGTCTCTCCCAACTGAGGATCCATTATCGCAGATTTTACTCAGACCGACAGAATCAAGAAAACTAGTCTCAGATCTGGTTTGTGTTTTTTCAAATTTATAAAATTTTACCACAGAACACCTGAGGGTTGCCTGGTAGAAAGAATTTTCTATTAAGGTAGAGAGCGATGTTTGGACGGAAAGTCTCTTAAGAATAAACTCTTGCTCAATAAATGCTAGACATCAGCTTCTACAATTCAAAGTTATGCATAGGCTCCATTAATCTAAAACAAAGCTAAATTACATTTTCCCTTCCAAATCACCACTATGCGATCGATGTAAAGGTGCAGATGGCACTCTGGCTCATCTACTTTGGGGGTGTCCTAAGCCTAACAAATATTGGGGTGATATAATGTTAAAATTTCTCCTGACCCTGAAATGGCTCTGTTTGGTTTCTCAATGGCGTTTGACATTTTTGATTGCTGTATACAAGCTGCTGTCACATATGGGATGGTAATTGCGAAAAAGATAATCCTAAAACTATGGAAATTAGATACCCCACCAACATTTAAAATGTGGCTCACAGAAGTCATGAATATGTTACATATTGAAAGGCTCAGATACACATTGTCTGGTAATTTGAAGAAATGTTTTAAAATATGGAACCCCTTTTTGAAATATCTACACAGCACACATCACCATTAGCTTGAACCCCATAGCTTATTTTTTATTCATTTTCTAAATATGTATGTTTTTCTCCTTTTCATGACCCTGATAGACTGCTGCATGTAAATGAACTTTTGTACTGTGCCCCTTAATGCTATGTTTAATATCTTCATTTATTTGTTTTACTTTTATTTATTTCATTTTATTTTTTTGTTTGTTCCTTATTCTATTTTATTTTTATATTTTTATATTTTTATTTTATTTTGTTTCTCCTTTGCTTGTGTGTTGTTTGTTCTTTGAAATGTAAAATCATTGCCAATGTTAATGTTGGAAATTTAGTATGTGAAAATCCTATGAATAAAGATGTTTAAAAAAAAATATACAAAAAAACCCCCAACTCATGGCACTTTAGCAATATTGTCCTAACTTTTATCTAAAACAAAAAATGGTGCTGTGCTGTAGTGCATGTTTTTAAACACAGACAAATGTATGTGTCTCAGGATCTTTCATGGTCTGTTAATTGGATGTTTAAGTGGTCCGTGCTTTAATTTTTGTTTTTTACAACTCCTCTGACAGATTTGTTGCAGTTTCATAGAAGATTATATTAATGCCCCATAAACCAAAAACACACTGACGAAAGAGACACATCATTTCATTTAAAAGAACCGTAGCAACAATTGTTTTGTACAACCAGATTTTCATCTCTGTCATCCTAGCTCCTGGCCACACTGTCACATACATCCTAAAATCCAGTTAAACTAGAACCTGTATAAACACACATTTATCTGGGACGAAAACAAGCATCACAAACACATTGTCTGGCTTTACTGACTTCTCTTCCAAACTGTAACTAAAAATAGTATGGTTTAACTTGAAATATATTTAATTACTCTCTTCTGAACCGTTCCAGCGTTTTCTCTGAAAGTGAAGCCTCTTGGACTCCCTTACCTAAACCAGATGCTTTGGTAATAGTAGTTTTCAGCTTTTTATTAATATTGAAAGACAAATAGCACAATTCAAAGTTCGCTGGAATCAGGAATCTGATTGAAAGGACAGAAACGCTGTTTTAATGGCAAAGTTACATATGCTAGCACCTCCAGAGAAACAGTATCCAATTAGTGACTGTTGCGTCAATATTTAATGGCGAAAACTTCACAGGAACGTTTTACTGCATTTAGATTACCCTCGAAGGTCCGGCTACAGGCTTGATTGGACATCATACCCAAGGTAACAGTGCGCAAGGTAACACCAATTCACAACCGGGGATGGTTGACGATTCTTCTACTTTCTGAGTGGTGAGTCCAACAACTGCAGATATTACAGTTGATTGATTTTAGTAGGAGGGAATTTCCAATTTCCGACTAAAGTACAACGTACGATCAGAAGGCCTTCCATTCTACCTTCACATGCCCGACCTTGTTCTGGATAAGTCATCAGATTCTGCCTCCACATATATGATCTTGCTCCTGCCCCACAACCCATCAAGCCACATAAATTCCACAGATTGGCTTTCTGCCTATAAACATTGTAAATAATCCAAGACCTTCTAATACTGTCTTCGTAAACCATGGACTCTCAAAGATTACAAACAAGCCGATGTAAAGAAATTTACCTCACATTTACTTCTCTGTTTCAGCTGAAAGTTTAAGTCATCTGTCTGAGAGATCATTAGGTTATAATGGGGCACTGCACTGCAACCTCACTGGGGAACATTTGGGTGTGCAAAGTTGACCAGAACCAAGAGTGACTCACATTTTACATATTGGAGCGTTTAAGAGGAATAGAGAATACTCTTTTGCAGGTACAAGCTGGCATGGAAATGCAATTCTTTAAAATTTTACAGAGTAGAAATGTAAGTTTAAAGCTGGAAATGTCTACTAAGTTAGGAACAAAATTGACCTTCCATGGACTAAAGATATCCATGACCAGACATACATTTATGCAATCCTTTGATCTGTTCAGCAAAAAGTGTTAAGAGTGCTAGATAAAACTTCAGAGAGCTATTATGATTATCCTCCATTGTCCTTCTATTCTGAAATCCTCCATTTTTTTTCAGATGGCAGAGATCCAAGCATCATCAGATGCAGTATCAGAGCAGGTGCTCGGCTAGCACATTGTAGTGGCATTTGGACAGATAAAAAGCTGCTCTGAAATGCAAAGTAATCCCAGGCAGCCAAGTAAATATAGCCTTCGCCAGCTTTGGGTTGATCATGAGCGCTGTCTGCTCTGTTCGACCTTATGTGATATACCTTCTTCTTGAAAGGAGAATAAGAAACGCAATCACTACAACAATATTTGTATAGATTTAAGATTCAGTCTACTGCATTTTTGTAGCGGCAACTTACAACACGTTGTCTTCAAGACACTTTGCAAAAAAATAATTTCATGCCAATCACAAATACATAATACATTTCAATCAGTCTGTGTATATGGATATTTCCCATAATCCACATGAATAAGTAATTAATAATAATATCTAAATATCCATACAATCTTAAAAACATCCCTTACAATTTGTGTGCTTGTAAATGTAGCTTTTCACAGAAGTAATGTTTGTGTAACAACTTTCCGTTAAACATGAGGATTTTAATCATTTTTTTAGTTTCTATCATAAGTTTACTCTTTAGATTCTCGTATGGTTCAGTAAGTTAAATTTCATACTTTGGAAAACCTTGTAGGTTAATGTTTAAATTTAAGACTTACTTATGCAAATGAAAATGTCAAAGTTAAAAAAGCTGAATATGTTTTTTGTTTTAAAAGGGAGCTAGTGGTGGATGAGTAGAATATGTTTATTTTAATTTCACAAACAATCAAAAGTATGCTAGAGTTTTTGGAGAAATGTGTTCTGATGATTCATTGGGAAAGTTCAATATCCAGCTTTTAATGTTTTTGAAATATGCTGTTGTCCTGCCTTACATCTAAAACTAATTTTGGCACTGCTAAGCCCCAGAATACATTCAATTATTTTCTTAAAGTCTTTCCTGGTTTGTTCCAGAAAAGGATGAAAGGATTTTCCTTTTTTAATTTCTTTTAATTAGTATGTATGTTATTTAGGTATCAAACATAATAAAAAACGCGAATACCAGCACTTACAAAGGGACGACTGGTAGCATAGTGCACAGTCAGATGTGCATGTATGTAACATTACAATAATAGCATTCTCAGAATAAAACAGACACCACAAAGTTACATATTACATATGTTTCTCATTAATGCCTGAAATGAACTGACATGTACGTTATGAAACATGTAATTTGCACCATTAAACCCTGGTAGAAATTTTTCGATCTCATTAAAAGCAACTTCTACATACTTATTTTTATTTCTTTTATTAAACCACAGATGGGCTTTATAAAAAGTTGCACATTATGCTTTAAATTAAGTGATTATCTAAAAACACAAGGAATTTCTTCACCAGAATGTTTGCATGTGATATGCGACACTGCTAGTATGTTTCATATCATTGCAGAGCTGTTCTGTGATGAAGTAACCCAGATATTTAGATTTCATCCAAACATTTACCTTTTCTTGTCTGTAAAAAACTGTTCTTTATCTTCATTTTAGTCTTGCATATTAACACAACTGTATTTTTGTATGTTAGAATGCACTTAATACAGCTCATATTTGAACAAATCTTAATCTTTGATAGCTTAATGCATATATAGTACTGTTCCATTATGAAACCCTGCTGAGTCGTACCAAATTAATTGTATGGTCATACAGTATATTTTGTTACAAGCAGGAACCAAATTCCTGCTACTTTAGCAGGAATTAATGTTTCTATACAATAAAACCACAAAACATTTGTTTGCTTTTCAAGCTACTTTGACCACATCAGTTTATATCTTTAGTCGGACCAAAGTTCGTCTATTATTTGACAATAATAGACCAACTGTATTCCCTATTAAGTGTGGACCAAGATTAGCAATGTTTTATAGGTTTGCTATGATCTATTGTTTTAAGATGAGAAGAAATATATGACTGTAAACTATTTTGCAGCCTTATACTTATCAGAGGTTTTTCTAACACTATATCAGACTAAGGCTGTGACAGCAAGATTGGTTAAAGTAGACAACTAATGATGAGCAATCTCGGCCAATGAACTTGATTTACGTCAACTGGAATCAATTAATTTCTCTGATCACTAAGACCTGAATGCGCCTCTTTTCCTCTTTGTCTCTTTGACTTTGCACTTCAGGCACACAAAAAAAAGTCTCTGAGGGCCGAAAGGCTGTCTAATGATAAAATACTCAGGGAAAAGGTCTGGTTTCTTCAGAAAGGTTTAGGTAAGATAGGAAGACCAGTCAGTCTAAGCTGAATTTTAGATAGGAACAAATTATTTCTATATTGAATAAGCCTTAAGTCTATAAAATACAACAGAATAGGAAACTGTACTTTTTTAAAATTATTTCAAAAGTATCAATACTTCACTTCCACATTTTGTTATGTCACAACCTCTATCTTTAATTTATTCTATTGTAACTATATCTAATAAATCAACCTAAGGTTTTGTATCATTGTGGTGCAAATGGAAAATGGAAGCATAGTTTTCTCCTTTTTGCAACAAACCTCTGAAAATGTGGCATGTATTTGTTTTTAATTTAACAAAATATAAAAACACCTTTCATTGGCATAACTGCTGCAGGTGTTTTGAGGTATGTATCTCTTAATGACAAAATCATATTAAATCATATAAATAGATTTAGCCTAAAGCTGTTACCGAATGTTTAACCCTCTGCAGTCCATTGACACGCGTCAATGGACTGCAGAGGGTTAAGGCCATGAATAATCTTCAAGCTCTTTACGAAATCTACAAATTTTTTGTACACATAAAGTCTAACTTGTCCATCCCTTACAAGTAAAGGGCATCCCCACAGCATTATTTTGCCACTTCCATGTTTAACCATAGGTCTATTCAAGATATCGTGGAGTGTTTTTCTCATAAATTGTATTTTTATTTTGTTGGTATCTGACCAGAGGACCGACACGTGAATGGTGAAACACTGGTTTTAACTCTATATGGCTTGTAGTGAACTATAAAGATAATTGTATGCCTTTTTTCATAAACGACTTGTTTCTTAAAAGACAAAACACTAAAAAAAATGAATTCATATCCATTCCACAATTTTCTGTTGTTTTTTTCTCAGAAATCTTGAAAGCCATCTATCATTTTCCTTTCACTTTTCACAGTTTTGTATTGCAAAAATTCCAAAAATGCAAGTTACATAACGTAACAAATTATTATAAAAATTAACAACATTAATAGTAATAATGGTTGTTCTTCCATGAGTAACATGTTATTCTCTCTAACAACTCAGTCTGGACAGTCATTTAGCCTGCACACAGGAAAGAAAACCTAAAAAAATCCCTATTTAAAAGTCAAGAAATGTAACAGATGTGAAAAAAAGAAGAAAAAGCTGGCCGGTAATAAGACAAGGTTTTACACATTTTATATATCCATCCATTTTCAATACACCCTTGTCCCTATTGGGGTCGGGTGGGTCTGCTGGCGCCTAACTCCAGCTTACAACGGGCGAGAGATAGGGGTACACCCTGGGCACGTCGCTAGTATATATATAAAATTGTTCTGAATTCTTTAAAATGTGTACTAGAAGTTTATTCTGGGACAAAGCTTTGTCTTGCAATGTAAAGAAGGGTAAGAGCAGTAGGTGAGAAGGGTGAAAACACTTTACTAAATAAATAAATAAACTTAGCGACTGATAAATCTGTATTCAGTGTCTTCTAAATATGTGTTTGAAATTAAAGTATATTTTCAAGCTATTCTGAATTTTTATGTAACAACATTAATTTGGGTTGATTGCGAAAAGCACAGTAAAGCACATTGACTGTAACATTGTTTTCACTCATTGTTTTTTATATTTGTACATAAGAATTGAAATAAAACAATCACCTTAACTGTATTTTCTGATTATTTTAGCGATCATCCTTGAAATAGCTTTTTTCAACCTATTGCACATCAGGTCAAAAATCTTGGGGTAATACTCGATTCTGACCTGAACTTCAACAGGCACATTAAATCAGTAACATCAGCAGCGTTTTACCATCTTAAAAACATTGACAGAATCAGAGGAATAGTCTCTAAACCAGACCTAGAAAGACTTATCCATGCTTTTATCTCTAGTAGGTTAGACTACTGTAACGGCCTGCTCACTGGGCTTTCTAAACGGGCCTTAAGACAGCTCCAGAACATCCAGAATGCTGCTGCTCGAGTTCTGACCAAAACCAGGAAGTATGACCACATTAGTCCAGTGCTGAAGTCTCTGCACTGGCTTCCTGTCACTCAAAGAATAGACTTTAAAACAGCCTTGCTTGTGTACAAATCTCTTCATGGTTTAGCCCCAAAGTACATATCTGACATGTTAGAGCCATATGAACCAGCCAGGACTCTGAGAACCTCAGGTAGTGGCCTCCTGCTGATGCCCAGAGTCAGGACCAAACAAGGGGAGGCTTTATTCCAGTTTTATGCTCCTAAAATCTGGAACAGTCTTCCTAAAGAGGTGAGACAGGTTTCAACTCTGCCGTTGTTTAAATCCAGGCTGAAAACTGCCTTTTTTAACTGTGCATATAGCAACTGAGAATATTTTTACTATTATTATTATTTTATTTTAATTTTATTTCTTTTAAATTTAAAGCTGATTTTATCGTTTCATTTTCTGATCTTTTTTCCTATGTAAAGCACTTAGAATTGTCTTGTGCACAAAAATGTGCTATACAAATAAAGTGGTAAAAACTGTTCAACAGGACATGTTAAAATCATTGTTAACAACAGGTTATGTATTAATTTGTAAACACAAGGACCAATGGTCCCCTACCTGTAACCAGTTTTTCTTGAGGTGCAAAACAGACTGTACAAAATGTTGTCTAGAACAATATAAAAGTTAAAACGTTCTTGTGACGAAGTAGTTAAGATTGTAATTATTGGTCCCTTGAAACTATTTACATTCAGTCGCACCATGAATGAATATTTTGTAGTTATTCATAAAGTTTTACTTTTCCCCTGCTTTTGAAATCAACTCCACAAGTTACAATCAAGTCTACTGAATTATTAAGTAATAGGATTTTTCAATTTTGATAAAATGTACATTGTAGGTACATAATTTCAATTCATGTTTCTTTCTTTTTTTTCATAGTTTGTTTATTTTCTTGAAAGCAATCTTTGAGCTGCACTGTTTGAAGTTATTTGCTTTTTAAAACACTTATTTGTTAAAGATAACTGTGAAACAGATCAGCTATCTTATTCCTGTTTCATTGTTTAGATTCCGTTGTCTGGTTTTACCATATTTTTTAATACTATGAACTAATAATGTATGTTTTAAACATTCTCTTAAGAGTCAGTTAGCTTTAAACCTCCAGTTGCTGAAGTCCACTTAGAAGAAACTTGACTAGTATGTTAATGCTCTCTACTTATTATCTGTCTGGACACTTACACCCCTTATGCTATAATGCTACCAAAAAAATATGAAATGAAAGTAGGGGGAAAGAAAATATTTTAGTGTGTACTGTAAAGAACCTAAATTGCTTTTTAAACCCTTTTCGTTGTTGGTGGTGGTAAATTAAGGTTCTGTCTAAGACAAAGATGTAATTCATTTATAAAAAACCCATTAAGAATTTGGATTTTCAAGGAGAAGCTATAGATGTTAACAGTAGGTCATTGCACAACGAACTTCCTAGAGATAAGCTGTTGAACACTTTTACAATCAATGTATTGCTGACCATGCAAATCCAAGACTGCGGCTTACAGCCCAAAAAAAAAATGAAGGTAATACACTGCCAAGGTTAAGACAACTTTCTGTGCAACTTCACCGTTTACTTCAGTAAACATTTGCTTCTCATACATGTTTTTTTTTATTTCTGATATTTTTTTTTATTTTATAAAATGGAATAAAATGCATGTAAAAGTATCTTTATGAGATATGCTCAGAAGCAGCACTCTCATTATTTTTTTTTCATAAAGCATCGGCCTTGTGCACAGAACACAGAAGACCATTGGAAGATTAAACAATATATATTTCATGTATAATCTGTCTTTTGGTCAGACAACAAGTCACCAAGCATATTCTTAAAAAACAACAATCAAAAAGAGATTGTTGTCAGCTTGCTTTCGCTAAATTGACTTATAAAACAACCTGAATTTCATTTTCAGGCAAATCAAACCTTGTGTGATGCGTTATTAGTGTCTCACAGCCCTAATCTGTTTAATTTTTTTTCCCATTCCCTTAGTGTAAAGCCTGTGTTGTGCTGGAGATGTAGCATTTGTGAAAATCAGTCCTGCAAGCTTGCTCTAAAATTAAACTCCTGATCATACGTATTTTTAGACCAGAAGGGGAAATATTGGATTTTAATTATGTTGCATTAAAATAATGAATTCCTCTGTTAGTTTGACAAAAAAAATCAAAAAATCAAATAAAAAAATGAGTTCTTATTTCTTTGAAAGCCTTTGAATAGCAACTGCTCACAAGAATCTTAGCATGTTGAGAGCCAGTTAATAAAAAAATAGTCTTCCTTTTCTGTGTACCTCTATTATACTCCACCAGTTCTAATCAATGTATATCATGCATTCTATTGTTTCATTTATTGTAATTTTCTTAATTTTGTCAAAACACACTCTTGCCTTTTTGTTTAACGTTGACAACACAGAGTACATATTTCACAACTACTTATTTAAACAATGCATGTATTGGTCCACAATTGAATAGGCCACCTTTATAAAAGATATCATTTGGAATCACCCACAAGAGAGCAAAGAAGTACAACCCCATAAAATAGCTGCACTTAATGCTTAGTAAGAGCAGGAACCAGCACAGGAGAGATGAAATGTGAAGGGGAATTAAAGCTCTTATCTGATAACATTGTATGTAACAAGTTTGTGACAGGAGCTTCATATGTTAAGAAGATAACATTTGTGAGTTTTTTTCTTTAAACAACTCCATCAGTTTAAAAAGATGCACAAAAGCATTAAAACTACATCTACTAGTAGATTGTACCTCCATCTTCCCCCTCCATTTTCTCCCTGAGAGAAGAAAAAAAAAGATGCAATATGGGGGAAGACATCTAACAGTGGCAGAGCTTCCTAAGAGAGAGTCTGGCTTTTTTTAGGGTGTTGTGCAAAATGTGCATATGCAAATGCAATACTGAATCTTGTTAGCATGGAAAAGCTGCACCCACTGCAATGGAGTTTTAGGTAAAACAAAAGAATGGCATAGTGTGTTGTTCTGCCAACAGCAGGCATTAGTCACATCCCCATTGGTATTAAGAGCCTTTTCCCCCGATGGCGAAAAATGCTATGGAGCAAAGAAAACCTACACCAGAGCGTCAATGCTTCACTTGTTACACACACACACACAGACACACCGCACACACACATACAGCACATACACGCACACAGGCACAAGCTGAGCCTACAAATCCAACTGTGTAATTATACGTGTGTAATTGCATCTCAGCCAATCCTGCACAACGTTTGCGGTGTGACAGAGCCTGCAAGGGAGGAAAACGACAGATATGATGCGAAAGAAGGATGTGAGAATCTGAGCACCACCTTCCGTGACTCCTTAGTTAGAAACATCCGTACCTTGCGTCTGCGGTCCCTGGATCGATTCCTCTTTTTGATCTTCTCCTCCTCCTTCTCCCTCTGCTCCTGGGCGGCGGCCTCTGCGAGGTCCTTAGTCTTGCGGAGCTGCTTGGCGGCTTGCGCCATGGTGTCGCTGCTACTGCTGCCGCTGGTGCTGCTCCAGTTGCCGTCGCTCCAGCCCTCCTCACGTTTGGGATCCCGCCAGTCGTCCCCGTTTCCTCCTCCTGCGTCCCTCTGCCCCCCGAGCTTACCCCGTCACTTATCACCACCTCCTTCTGTCTGGCCGCCACAACATGAGTGTGAGCAGAAATGTCTCTGTGTATGCAGATAATGTTGATCCTGCAGCAGCTACAAGACAGCACCTCCCAGCCTCCAGAAAAGGAGAGGATGCTACAGCTAGTGGTGCTGATGCTGCTGCCTCATCCACTCAGCTACAGCACCGCACTGAACTGAGCGTCCTCCCCTCCCCCTGCTTTCTTTCCTGCCTTCCTCCCTTCTCTCTTTTCTCCTCCCTTCTGCTTGCAGACCAGTCACGCAGTTTTATGCTCAGCGGCACTGTGGGGATCCTGCTGCAGAGCTCGCTCCATTCTGTCTGTCAACCATCCTTCTACTCAAGCAGCTCGTTCTTTCCATTCCGTGTGAGACATTTATCGTGCATGAGCTGTTGCTGCACATTGCACAATAGGAAACGGGCGCCAAAGATGTGGAATGCCTCCAAATGATCTCACGTCTTCACCGATTCTGACTGTGGCACCTCTTCCTGGGAACAGATGGAAAGAAGCAACAAATGCATGAAAATAGGGGCACAAAACAAATTATTTATCTTGCATAGCTTGGTCGTATGTTGAAAAATCAAATGCTATGTTGAATTGGAAATAATGTCAGCCTGCTTTGTTCGTCTGTTTTTTCTTCAGAGAAAAGAGGAAGAACAACATGAAATGGTCATTAAAATTTCAGGTCCTCCCTCTACCTCTCTCTGTTCCACCACTTAACCATCACATGGATGTTTGATGAGCTCTATGGTGTACATCTTTCAAAAAAAATAAATCAGTATGAACAGATAGTAGCTGGCTTAGATTTTGGTGTTTAATAGACAAAAACAATAATAATAAATGGAAAATTTGAATTTCACCTTCAAAACTGTAGTTTATAGAAAAATAAATAATTGAAAACAATAGATTATTTGACCATTAATACCAATACGATGTCCATTAAGTTTTTTAGCTGACAGTAATAGAGACAAGACATATATATTCAAACTCTGTAAAATGTAATTTTAAAGTTAACCATTGCTTCGAGATTGTTTTTGTGCATGACTGGTAAGCTTGAAATAGAATGGGATTACAATGTGTCTAATAACTTCAATAATCTTTATGGGGGTAAACAAACAGCAACTTTGTCCCCAGTTGTTGTAGCTTTTTTTTGATAGGCTGCTACTAAATTGTAAGTCTTAGATGTTTCATAGCTGATGCATTTTCTTTTTAGTCACATTAAAATTACATTTCCTTACTGAGCTCTACCTTGTCAGGTCTACATGGCATATTGAAAATATGCAAGGAGTAAGCTTTTGAATGGTGTATTGTTTTAATGTTATTATTTAGAGTTTTTGGTTGTTCTGTTGATAAATTAATATGTATATATTTAGTATTTGATAAATAGATTGTATAAGTGGGCCTGCAACTATTTGGGGCAACCAGGAATGCATTTAATTAGGGATACATTATCCCAGTTACAAAACGTTCTCTCCAGCTTCAGTTCTGCATTCAATAATGTTAAACTTACAGAAGCAGTTACACAACACACGATAACTTACTTGAAATACAATTGAAACACAGGATGTGTTAATTTGGCCACAGATATGGATGAAACATAAATTGCATAAGTCAATTCAAATTAACTTATATACCTGATTATCCATTAATTGGACCACCTCTGTAACATTAACCATTTTGAAAGTTTGTAGGTACAGATTTTACAACTATGAGTTCCCCCTAAATCGATAATTTAAAAACACAAGATTTGTGTTGGGGAAGGAATTGTCATTGGTCATCTGCCTTAGAACAGTTATATGAAGGGAAGTCAATGTTTGTAAATACAGAATATCTGCTCTCTGTAAGAACAGATTGCAGATATTTCAAGAAAAGGATGTCCAACATATTCAAACTAAGGTCAGATTGTACAATGCTCAGAAAAAAGAACAAAAATAACAACAAAAAAAGAGCTGAGGCATTGACTCTACAGGTGTCAGTTGACATGGTAAATGTTAAAATAAAAGGCTGACCAATATGTCTCACCAGAGGATTTCTGGAACAAGGTCCTTCTTAAAACAAGTTTGAGGAGCAGTTTGGCCATAAGGTACATCAGGATGTTTGAAAGACAAATACAGGTTATGAGTGAAGACACGGCATGCTAGCTGCCAAGTACAGTTATACAAGAGTGATGGCAGGGAGATGCATTGCAGCCAAAATACCCATGCACCTTTCCGTCATTGTGTCAACCATAAACAATCCTTTCTATCAAATAATTAAACACAAAAATGTGGGGTTATTTATCCAACAGCTAAAGTTTAGCCTTTACTGGATCATTTAGGAGACAGTAATTCCAAAACAGAATAGCTTATCAATATTATTCTGCTTGAACAGAAAATAGAATGAACATGTGCAATGGTCCTATTAAATTCCATCTTAGAAGAAACAAATATGTAAAATTCAAAACTTTTTGGTGAAACACAATTGGCTTTTTTTCATTGGTAAAAACAACCTTTGATATAATAATTTATCTGGGTCTTAGTGTATAAAAACTTAAAAAAAGTTGTTTCTTTTACTTAAACCTTGCTGTAAAGCCTCTAGAGGGAAGTTGTACGGTTGTGATTTAGCAGATTAATGTTTTATTAACAAAAAATATGTAAGCAAAACATCAAACATATTAGACAGTGTTCCACTGTCAGCAGAAAGAGTCATTTTAACAACAGACAGGTTGAGAAACAAAGAAGAGCATTATTTATTTCCAGCATGCCAACCTGTGCACCTTTAAGTGCATTAAAGGGGTATAAGTGGATGGTGTCTGATGATTTTCTGACTCCATCACACGTTGGTTTTTTCAAAGCGTCATTTTCTGTATTACTGCACCACCTGGTGGCAAAATGTTGTTACTGTCACTGTTAAATTTTCAGGCACCGGAGACTTCCAGGTTCTAAATGAATTGTAAAAATGTTTCTGTTCTGTTTCTTTATGACATTTATTTTGTATCATTAACTATAATCATGTCAGCTGTAATGCATATTATATATGGTATGTGTTAATACATAATGTTTAAATCTAAGATATGTACTTTTGGGTCTTATTGTTTTTTTCACAAATATACATCGTTATTGTTTCTTATTGTTAGATTTGCAAATCTGTCACCACGTAATTATTATTCAACGTTGCTGCCACGTCGAAAATAAATGTCTCTGAAATGTCCTAAAAATTCTGTGCACTGACCTTGACTTTCTGTCAAGTCATTTGGCCTCATTCCAAAATATTCCTGAAGTGTTTGTCCTTGACAGTGATTTAGGCCTAGCTCAGCACTAAACACCATGGGACTCAGCATGTTTTGCTTTGGACAGTGTAAAGTGTAAAATCAAAATAAAAAAAAACAGAAAGAAAGAAACTGTAGTCATTGCAACCAAGAACAGATTTTTACCTTCAGCTGTATTTAAAACTTTCCGTACAAACAAATAAAAATGTGCTATTTTAACATACAGTAATACATCTACTGGCTTTAAAACCGATCTGGGAATTACCCTTTTGTTTGTTTTATATTCATAGTACCAGCAAACACTCCTATGCTAGATTATTTCCTCCTTATTATGCTCTTTCTGACATTTTGTATTTATATCGTGTAAATACAGCCGCAGACATCTCTGCTGCTATCAGATTTTCAACAGTAGATGGCATCAAAGTTTCAACGTATGCATCTTAAAAAACTGAAACAACAAACAATCCTGTACAAAGGATACCTGGAAATCACTGAATTCTAAATTTTGTTTTTGTGTTGAAATAACAGCTTTAGAGGAATATTTAGACAGCATACAACTGAATATATATATATATATATATATATATATATATATATATATATATATATATATATATATTTATATATATATATATATATAAAGACAGAAATTTGGGTTTTGGAGATCAAACTCACTATCTATGAAGGGAAACAGACAAAAATTAAAATACTCAGGTGGATATTAAATAGTTTCCTATAACGGTTAAGCCAACACACTGTTCAATTCCAGGAAGTATTCTACAAATGTTTAGTAACAAAGTAGGGAGATTAAAGATACACCATAATTCTAAACAACAAACAAGCAAAGCACCAACATCAGCAATTTTGCAAAACAAGAACTATTCTGAAAATATATGTTGGAGGAAGAGATGATGAAAGCTGTTCAAGTAATTAACATTTTATAATGTAATCCAGTTAGGATGGAAGTGTGGAAATAAAGTGAAGTCTTTTAGAAGAAGCTAGTATAATCCGAATTGTGCCAACTATGTTAATCATGGATATTTGTACTTTTCAGTCGTTATTTATAGTAAAAAACAGATAATGAGAATGAGTTTTTTACTTCTCCCTACTCCTTTTCAGGAACTTTTTTCTGTTTTATTGTTTTGCATTTGATTACTTTTATTTTATGTTTAAAATACTCTAAATCATGTTGTGTTTACTTTTTTATGTTATATTCCTCAGTATTTTAAATCTTTGAAATGTCAGACATGTCTGTTGGCGCCGTTTTATCAAGTAATCAGACATTTCAGAATTGCTTCTCTGCATCTGGAAGAAGCATCATTGTCTCAATTCATTTATGGCTTCAGAAAAAAATCCATCTAATTAAAACTTTAGCTGCACAGAAGCGTCTCTCCATTAGCAACCATTGATCACTGGAGCAGAGCATGCCAGACACACTCTGTGAGAATCAAAGTGCTTTGGGGGGGTGAAATGCATTCGGCAGTCGGCCAGTAAATTATCCCAGAGTCACCCCTGCTGAAGCCAAGGCATCACAGCACTGCAGACTGTCGTCCTGCTCAGGACGAAAACTTTCTCTGTTATGCCATGAAATGCTGATGGAAAGATTTGCACAAGCAGAAAATCATTACTGGTTTTAATGTTGTCTCCTTTTTCATTGTCAAAGCCTTTTCGGGAATGAACTAATGATACCTCATCTTTAGTTTTTATCAGCTATATTATGTTCCCCATTAAATATAAACCCTCCATCACGTTGTAGGGTTCGGATGATAGCTTTTCTAGAACAAGAAAGAGAGGCAAACTGTGCTAAGTACCTCTTAAACAATCATTTATGAATCTAGCAGCCACGCCTTTGTTTCCTTTTCGAGCTGTACGAATATCTTATTCCCCTGGCCAGGAATTTGCTGACCTCTGAAGGTTGGATTACATGGCAGCGCCCAGACAGAATGGATCACAAGCACTTGAGGACAAAACCCGCATTGCTCCCAATCCATACTAATCCATAGTGCCTTGTATCTCCTCTCTCTTCTTTTTTGATTCTCACAAGAGTTAGATTACAGAAAATGTGTTTGCCCTGCAGTGTTTCAGCAAACATCCATGTTCCATAGATTAGGAGGTGTTGCTGAGATGCAAGGGTGTGTGGTCCTCATCCCGTATGACAAAGTGGGTGTCTCTCTTTAATGCAGCTGTTACCTTTCTTTTATGTACTGCTATGTAATTATGGGTTAATAGGAATGGATAGTGTATGTTGAGATGGGATGTGAAATTTATGAATAAGTCTGGTCATGGCAAAGAAATTCATAATTTAATGGCGGCCTAATCAATATGATGGCAGTCTAAGCCAAATATGTGCCTTAGCAATATTTGTGGGACTTTTTAAGATACTTTTTAGTCCATTATTTGTCTAAGCTACTTAAGAAAATTAACAAAGCAGCTCTAATCCAAAATGCTAGGGGAACAAAAACTGTAAAAGTTCTTTTAAAATTACTTTCGATAGTTTTTAACTCTTTGTTAGTTACTCTCTCCCATTGGTGTTAGTTTAAAACAGAGCATTTTTCTTATCTTTTTCAGTTAGGGCTTTGATTACCTCAATATATTAGTTCCCTAACCTACAGCATTGTCATCAAGCATGCGACTATTCCTTATTCTCTGATGGCCTCATCCTTCTACTAAGATAACATCTAAGCTTATTTTCTCCTTTTTCAATCAGAGCTTGCTAGTTATTTAAAGAAATCCATCCCACTAAAAATATTCAGACACTTATTATGTTGATTTAGTATGAGGTTCACATCTATTTGGATTTCTTTAGTTTACCAACAGCAAGGCATATGAACCAGATGAATAGGAAATGAGATCCATTAGGTTTGGCTGCAGCAGTTTTTCCTCCTTGTATAAGGAAAACTGGACGTGCTTTCCAATCAGGATTCAGCAGACGACACTGATGGACGATAATCCAAACAACAAAGAGCTGGCTTGGACAGGGCTGAGTTTGAAGGTTGTATTTTAGCCAGTCATCAAGGGAACAACTCAGTTTAGACCGCTAATAATTCACCAAACTGCCTGAGAACCTGAGCAGAATAGCAAATATATATATATTTTAAGCAGGGGGGAAGCGTTTTAGAGGAGTCTCACGACATTGCAGGATATGTTCAGGGTAGTTTGCATAAATCGGAAAACATATAAACAAATTACGTTCGTGTTTGAGAAAGTCTCCTAGTTGTAACAAACAAAAAAAGGTTGCAGCAAGATTCTTTTTTAAATTACAGAATGCCTGTCATTTATAAACATGTAAAACCTTCCAACGTGTAAAACCCGTCCTGCTGCCTCCTCGCTGTCTCACTGCAGAGTCAGAGAAAGGGAAAGGAGCTGCACTGCAGCATCAGGGCGTTGGCTCGGTACGTGGAGGGAGGGACGATAAAAAAAAAAAACAGAGGAAGGGTAGGCGAGGCATCACCTAAAATGTAACTGAAAGCAAAAAACCAACAAACAACTGTTCTAATTATTCACTGCCAACAGTTTATTTCAGCTTCTGGCTTTGGTGATTTAATTTTAACCTCCAACTACACTTTGCTTATATAAGTTACTAAAGAGTCTCAAACCCTAGTCCTTGAGAGCAACTGTCCTGCATCTTTAAGATGCTTCCCTGTTCCAACTCAGCTGCATTAAATTATCTTGTTGCATCATTTAAGCCTGGTAGTGGGCAATTTAATTAGTTAGGGTGTGTTGGAGCAGGGTTGCACCTAAAACCTACAGGACAGTAGATCTGGATGACAAGGGCTAAATACTACAGTTCTAAATAGTCTGAATGTTTGTGAAAATTTAGTCTAACACCAATAGCAGTTTTTAAAAAAAGTTTTATTTATTGGAAGTAACAGCAGATCGCTTCATAAGTATATTATCTGTTTTTCTCTTTGCCTTAGTCAATGTGTCCTGTAAAAAAATCAGTTTGAGAAAGTAGGGTCTTTGATTTTTTTGTATTTTTTTTCCATTCGAAATCTTTGCAGACAGAAAATGTATATGCTGTCGAATTGCTTTTTGAAACGTTAGTATGGATTGTTGGCTTGTTGAATTCAAAGTGTTACAAACTTTTACTCAATTAGTTAAGGCTAAATGTATTTAAAAGTAAGAAAATATGTAAGATATCATTAAAATTATTTTTTTTTTCAGAATGGACATATAAAAAATGCAACTTTAATGATTTTTATAAGCAATAATCAGTTTTTTTTATGGAAGATGATTAAAATTAATTTCATGTAGAGTTTCCTAGAATAAAATATGTACACAAAGCCCTGTAATTTTGCATCATACAAAGAAACTGTGTATGTATTGTGAAAGCATCAAAAGGCTCCTGGAATGATAATAGCTGCGTATTTCATTAGATCCTTTTTTAAACAAAGGTAAATTAACCCTCTATAGCACGCATCATTATGCAATCATGAAAAAAAATGTGACTGCTTTTTAACATATAAAATTGACTCAAATGAACATATTTATAATTTTCTTTATATGTTGCTATATGGCAACATGGTGCGACAATGGACCAACCTATTGTGTTGAATGAATTTTATAAATGATTACAGAACTGTCTTTTAGAAATTAAATTATTTTATTATTTTAAAATGTTATCAAGATCTTTGTGTACTACTTTTTTAAGTATAATTTCAACAATTACAAAATATTTGATGCAAATTCATACTAACTGTAACGCTTCCACTCGATGTGGATGTGCAAAACTTGTGAGGGCCTCCCTTTTTGTTTTGTGGTTTGTTTTCTCTCCTTTGTGATGCAAAATACCAAATACTCATCTGCATTCTCTGTGGAATTCCCACAGCGTCAGAATGCGATAGAGCAACCATGCTTGCACCACTGTAAGATCCAAGAAGTGCAAAACAATCCGATGATACCACTTCTTGGATCTAATCTTGGTACGGTACGGTACAGAGCAATGAGGGAATCTAATAAATCGACAACCCCCCCATGCTCTTGTTGTAGACAGCGACAATGTTGGGGCACAATACTGTCACCATCCTCTTTGCCATCTTGTGCCACCTATGCACTTGGGAAGTAGGGTTTGCAGCAGCAAAGGTGCTGAGGAGGATCACTGACCGATTGTCATACCACTTCACACACCTGTCTGTTCATCCTCTGAATCAACTAATTGTTTCTCAAACTCCTCGTCGCTTATCCCTAACTCCTCCTTACTTTCAAGAGAAGGTATAGCCACCTGTACCCAGTACATCTCAGCCCTCCTCTTAGCCTTGCCATAGAATACTGATGTGTTCATCTTCTAAACAAAATAATCGTGTATATACTTTACTTAAATTTCAGTTTATAGAAATAAACAAAAAACATGCATATAAGAGCAAAATACAACCAAGTATATCAGTGCACCGTTGCAAATCCATTTTCCTGAAAGAGCTTCTCTGCTTTGGGCTTAGCAAATGTGCTTCCATTACCGCACAATGTTGCCATATGGCAACATACCTATTTTATTAAACAAAAAGGTAATAATCCCATCAACTCAATGAGACAATGATTGAAAAAAGATAAAAAAAATTACCCCCAATGCATGTAGTTATTTTTAAATTCTGCAGAAATATGAGATATTGAGAAAAATCTTCACATATGCAGGGGCACTTTTGCAGGTACTGTAATCGTCAAAAGTGTGAGGATAGACTGATAGTACACAGGAGCATAGTGTCATGGGATGTCATCAAAGCATATCATTGGTTGCCAACAGGTTCTAACATGAATTTAAGAGCAATAAGAGCACATATTTATTTTCAAATTTAAAGAACTGGTGAAAGAAAGGGTTTGTTGCCATATGGAAACACTGTGCAGTAGAGGGTGAACTTCTTTTGGCTGGTTTATTTGTGAGGATTTGGTGTCTAACAAAGTGCTCACCAGCACAGAAACATCACAGGGGACTTTACTCTTACCATTTATTTTCACTCCTTAGACTTTCAGAACAAGTCAGCCTTCTGTTGTCTCAAGAAATATTCAGATGACTCTGTAGTCATTGGATTTCTTAGAGATGGACAAGAGTTCAGAGAGCAGTTGTGGAGAAAGTCGTCTTATTTTAAATGTGAATAAAATAAAGAAATATTACAAATAAATAAAAGAAAAAAGGATTTGGTCAAGTGTTATATTACAGATGAGGAAGAAAGGAACTTAAAAAGGTTCAACAACCTGATGATTCTGTTTTGGGGACAAACTGTGGAACCACAGAAGATGGGTTTGAAGAATTCACAAGAAAATTATGGACAACCCTCATCATCCTCTACATGAGATTGTTGTACAAAACATAGATTCAAATTTACTGTAACACTGACCACTTCAGGATATCTTTCTGGCACATAGCCATCAGCATCAAAAACTCTTTAAATAAGCTGGAATATTAGGAGTTACAACAACATTTAATTTCCCTTTGCGATTAATAAAGTATTGATTAGAAATTGAATTAAAATTGAATTGAATTGTACTGTAGCTCTCTGCTGCTCATTGTATTCTGTCTGATGTGTATCCTCTTATAGCATGATTATAATGTATTCCTAACGTTTTCTTCTGTTTCAGCTCTGTGCCTTTCTTTCCTTTTAGCTCTCCTTTATAGCAGTGAAAAAGTGCTTTGTCTGCAGGGTATTTTTTTTTTTCTGTAGTGCACAAGACAGCAACAATACTGCTTTTCCTTGCAAGACAACTTGGTGTTTTCTCTAAGGAAACTATCTTAAAAGAGATGGAAAAGAGGAACATTAAAATCTCTTAGGAAAGATTGAGGAGTAGGAAATAAATTATTTGGAATCAGAGATGAAGAGAATCCAAGAAAGAATGGGTAGTTATCTATCTGGAAAAAGTTACATGTGTTTAATTCCACAATAAGTTATTGGTATATTTCTCAGGTCTATTCTCTCATTTAGTTTTTGGTTAAATAATCATGGATAATTAAACATTTTATTTAAAAAACAATGAATATAATGCAAATTTTAGATTGTTAGAAAAAAAGTTTTAGAAAATGTAATAATAGTAACAATGGATGTATGTCTATGATTGACATAAAGCGATGAATTAATATTGTTAATATATCTTTACCCAATTGCAGTGCAGTTGCAATAAAATGAAGCGCAGGCTCATATCAGTTTCTACAGCAACATAAAGAAAGATAAGCAAAACCGATTAAACAATATGGCAGTAATATTTAAACACAAGATGAGAAAATTTCCCAAAAATAATTTATGATTTAATTATTTCTTTCATAGTTACAGGTATTACAGTAACCCGAAGTAACAAAACCTTATTCATTGTTTGTTTTTTAAAGCTTGATGAGATATCTAAGGTCAAAACTTAGCCTCTAAGTGACACAAGAGGCTTACAAAAGGATAAGTTTCGAACTCTTTCCTATTTTGCTATAGTGACAGTAAAAATGTTTATGTGTTTGTTTGGATTTTATTTGAAACATCAACTCAAAGAACCTGATAACTCTGAAATTGTGAAAATGGCTTTTCAAATTTTGCTATGAACAAATATATAGTGATGGATGCAATTCAAGTTACCTCTAATAAATTGTAATCCTGAAAGAAATCGTCATAGAAGCTGAAGACAGCTTTGTGTTTGTCTGTGTCAGTAAATCTCAATACAACACATTGCGGTTTGTGGTCGCAACTAAATGTGGATTGCTTGAAATGGCTGTAAATGCTTTCACAAGGCACCACACATTCATCTTTGGATACTTTCAAGTACTGGGTCACAAATAATCTTGGATTTTCCTGTTGTAAATTGTTGCTATATAAACAAACTGAGTCTTGAAACTGAGTCAAACAAGCAATAGTCTTGAAATGACATTATTTGACTTTGAAGAATTATTACTATGAGGGACAAGGGAAAAATAAACAAAATATGAAAAAATTTGCCACAATATTTAGAGAAGGTGGTACTCGCACTAACAATTCACATCTTTTTCACTGCATTCTTTTCATATACCGCTTCATCCTCAGAGGAAACCCAATATGCTGATGAAAGTTTGCCTCGTGTGGCTGAGACAAAGCATTTTCACACATCAGAACCACCAGATTAAGCCCTCCCAAGAAAACCTTCCAACAGTTTCCTTTTTGGTTTTTCCCACTTCCAGAGCGTGTTCTTAAGAAATGTTATGTGAAGATGGGAGAGAAGTCCAAATCTCTTGTCACGTTGTTTTAGATATTCCACTGCACCATTTGTTCCAACAGTGTATCTATTGGAGACCAGTAAGAAATGCAGACATAGCTACCTAACACGGTAAAAAAGCGCAGAGGTTGGAAAATATATAATTCAAGAGGATCAATCTGGCTGTCTTCCATGTTGTGGGTTAGATGATCAGAATTTTAGAGGTCATTCAATTCCTGGATTCCCAAAAGGCAGATCTGTGTCTAGCTACTCCCTACTAAGGGAAGTCATGTGATGTGGTTCATAAATTCAATCAAGATATACTCTGCTTTCCTTTTGATATTTTCATGGTATATCTCACTAAAGGAAAACACTGGAGCACTAAAACAAAGCCCCCCTCTTTCCCCTAAGAAAAGCAGTATTTATCTCAGTTAAATACAACTTTTGATCAAGATAATGTTAACACTTCATATTTTTTACTTTATTCAACACACTTTATCAAACATATATGCCCATGTCATAAAACACAATCATGCCCAGGTGTGTTTCTGCATCCTTGCAGGGACATTACATTCATTTTACATTAGTTTCTATACCTTCTATAGCGTAACTGTGACCCTTACTTTACACCTAACTACTACCAGTAAATGTCTAACCCAAAAACAGCCCAAAACAGTGTGGGGACCAGGCTTTGTTACCAATGAGAGTCCACAAAATGATAGTATTTGTTGGAAACTGGTCCTGACAACGTAGGAAACACAAATCCACACACACAGATTTGCTGGCGTACAGCAGTTTTCTGCAGCTTGCACCAGTCTCATGAAATATGCAGAGTTACACTTAGACATTACCATTCAAAAGCAGCAGAGTTTGCATGACTCTAGGTTTCATGACGCAAACCTAAATGACAGCTTACTCAACCGTAACACTACACCAGTTCTGTGCATAGTAGATGCATTATTTCAGCAGTAGTTTGTGTCTTTGATCTAATTTATTTTGTGTGTGTGTGTGTGTTTACAATGAAGTAACACTGATACATTAAGTTGTAATTAGTGCAAATAAAATAAGTTTAGATTCTAAACTACTTTAGGGAGATTCTGTTGAAGTCTGAGGCTGGGATTGCTGTTTTTTTTTAACAAGGTGGGCCTATCCTCCAGAGACCCAGCCCATTCACTTATGTCCTTTATAATTGACATTTTGTTTACCTTAGTATTCCTTAAGTATTTGGAGATAAGCCTTATAGTTTTCTGTAGAGGACATCATGGGCTTTCCAGTAATGTGTCATGTGATTGCTTTTCATGCTGGGAACTTAATTTTCTTCCCTTGTCAAGATGGACGCCATACCAAAAACCACATTTTATGGAAAGAGGAAATGTAAACCAAATATTATTTATCTATTGCTATTTTTACCATACATATTAAATATATGCCTGTTCATTAAGATGTAAATAACAACATTTCTTTTTGTGGAAATAGTTTCATTATTTCTGTTTTGAAATAACAGCCATTTATTGAATGTCAACTGTAGTGGAGAGCAGGACTATTTCCATGTATTTAATGACTGCATGTGCACACCTTTGCTACTTGGGCCTCCTGCGTATCAAGATGATCCTTTGGATCCCCCCTCCAAAACTTTTCACAGTACATTTATGACTAGATCTTTGAGGATATAGCTGCTTTTACCATTCAAAACAGCTGCAACCTACTGGGGTGTCACTAAATACCACATGCCAAGAAATTACGATTTTCTTAGGCATTTCAGTACACATGGCCTGCCTTGGCTATCACAAAGTTAA
Organism: Orestias chungarensis; assembly: GCA_032876305.1. Lineage (NCBI taxonomy): Eukaryota > Metazoa > Chordata > Actinopteri > Cyprinodontiformes > Cyprinodontidae > Orestias > Orestias chungarensis. The sequence continues at coordinate 4,222,006 of JAVLVB010000002.1, forward strand.
AATGTTTTGGTCAAAAAAAAACAACCAAAATGCCTGTTATTGGCAGAACAATGAGAAAGTATAGGTTTTACAAGCTGAGAAGTTCCCTCAAAATTTCCAGTGAACTGGATGCAACTGAGGAGGGTAAAAGAGTCAGACACGCTTTGGAGAACACTGCTTTACCGTGTGCAGCAAGGTTGTCTGAGCCTTCCACGATCTGACAAGGTCTGTGTTGATGAACAAATAACCCCATTCACAGCCCACTCCCCAGTCAGGCAGTATTAACCAGGAAAGCCAAACTCTACTGGCCTGAAGGTTTTCATGCTTGCTTCGCCAAATCCTCGATTTTGAGGTCTTTCAGGTCAAGAGCATATTCAGGGGCCAAAGACTGGGAGTTGGAGTTTGGAGGTGCAACTATCTTAAGAATGGTTATGCCAATTCTTACATAAACTTGTGGGTATTTAAATAAAAATGTACAACTGCCTGCTCTCAAAAAGTCTTCCAGCAACTGGAACCATTATGAATAACAGGGTTCCAAAGCATTTCCAGCAGATAAGCAGATGAGAAAAGAAGGGAGAAGTGCTTCTGTGATGTTGGTCACGAGGGGTCTGAGCTGGCAGTGAAAAAATGGTTGGATAATAAACCAGTTCTGATGGCCTCCTCTGTTTATGGGAAAGACCCAGAAGATGTCTGTAGCAGAATGTCCAACAAAGACAAATGTCATGTCCAGGTAAGACGGTTGGATGTATTCACTGTATACAACGTCAACATGGGTGTGGTTGACCTTTGTGACCAAATGCTGAGCATCTACTGCATGTCAACTACGACCAAAAAGAGCACATCATGTGTGATGATGAATTCTGTTGATCTTTCCATTACAAATGTCTGGATCTAGTACAAGTCTGACAGCAAAGAGCTGAATTGACCAGCTAAGAACACACAGAACTAATTGTTTTTCAAAATTGCACCTGGCAGAAGAGCTGTTGGATAGTCCTTCACAAAAAGAACTAAACTAAATAAAAAGAAAGATCGCACAACCAGAACCATCCGTTTGCAAAGTAGGAACCAGGCACGAGCCAAAGATTATGATGGATTTAAAACATGAAGAAAGATGCAGGAACATGGGCTGTGACCCCAAGACACACATCAAGTGCAAGATATACCTATGAATAACCAAAAAGAAAACATGTTTCCAGGATTATCACAGGTAAAATATCTAAAGAAAGCAGAAAACTACTCATGTTCTTTGTCTTATAGTTCAATGATAAACACATTTTACAAAACATTATAATGAATTATTACCTAGATTTTGCCCTTGCGACTAACAGAACATTTGTTTTTTAGTAAATTTATTTATTGATTGTGTTCATGGATGAATATCACTCTAAAAATACAGTCTGCCCTTTTTTTCCTAATTTTCTGAATTCCGCTCTGTTTTTATATGAATATTGTCTTATTTCTGACAGCAGGAGAACATGAGCCTGGTGATTAATTGTGTCACTGTATTGAACAAATCAGTCTGTGGATGCAGAACAACTTCATCCAGTTAAACTCAGACAAAACTGAAATCTTTGTCTGTGGCCCACAGACAAACCTTCTGACGATCTCTCTGGAACCTAAACATCAGGCCAAAAATCTTGGGGTAATGCTCGATTCTGACTTGAACTTCAACAGCCACATTAAATCAGTAACATCAGCAGCCTTTTACCATCTTAAAAACATTGCCAGAATCAGAGGAATAGTCTCTAAACCAGACCTAGAAAGACTTATCCATGCTTTTATCTCTAGCAGGTTAGACTACTGTAACGCCCTGCTCACTGGGCTTTCTAAACGGGCCTTAAGACAGCTCCAGAACATCCAGAATGCTGCTGCTCGAGTTCTGACCAAAACCAGGAAATATGACCACATTAGTCCAGTGCTCAAGTCTCTGCACTGGCTTCCTGTCACTCAAAGAATAGACTTTAAAACAGCCTTGCTTGTGTACAAATCTCCTCATGGTTTAGCCGCAAAGTACATATCTGACATATGAGTCATATGAACCAGCCAGGACTCTGAGAACCTCAGGTGGTGGCCTCCTGCTGATGCCCAGAGTCGGGACCAAACAAGGGGAGGCTTCATTCCAGTTTTATGCTCCTAAAATCTGGAACAGTCTTCCTGGAGAGGTGAGACAGGTTTCAACTCTGCCGTTGGTAAAATCCAGGCTGAAAACAGCCTTATAACTGTGCATATAGCAACTGAGATTATTATTATTATTATTTTTATTATTATTTTTACTATTATTATAATTTTATTTTTATTTTTATTTTATTTCTTTTAAATTCAAAGTTGATTTTATTGTTTCATTTTATGCTCTTTTTTCCTATGTAAAGCACTTTTAATTGTCTTGTACACGAAAATGTGCTATACAAATAAACTTGCCTTTCCTTGCCTTGGCTTGCCTTGCCTTGTCCTCTACATTTAACATGCATTAAATTTTTAAGATTTAAAATGATCAGAATCAAAAGTGTGGGTTCAGAAAGGTGTGGTGTTTGACCTTATTGAAAAACATGAAAGCTTTAACTTCAAAGAGTAGCTGAATAAAAGAGCTAACAACAGAAAAGTGACATAAGGCTTCAAACGACTAGAAGACATTTCTCATCAAATAAAAAACCCTCCTTTTTATGCATTTCCATTTCCTTATAATTAATTTCTTACTTGTATTTAGTAGTATTTTCTCTTAAAAGAGTCAGTAGATGTGCTGAGAAATCTTAAGGTGTGTAGTACCAAATAATGTTTCATGTTATTGGGAAATGGTTTGTACTTGTATGGCAGTTTATTAAGTCCGGAGGACCCCAAAGTGCTTTTTATTGCATTCCGTCATTCACCCATTTATCTGCAAGTTCACACATGGAGGTATCCAGGATGGGGCATTTATTGTACCTTTATCTCTATGATTAGAAATTTCTTATCATGATTAAAATTGTAATTTATCTTAACAAAAATAAATAACAAACAAAGATAGGGATTTGCATTTTAAAACAATCTTCTTTAAGTCAAAAATATCCTTTGGACACATCATCTGTTTATGACCAAGGCAGAAACACTCTGATCAATGATATTAAGTTCAGTTTGGCTAGCTTAGTTTAATTAGTTTAATGATAATGGTTACAATCACGTGAATTCTAAGGACCAATAATATATTTAATGAGAAAAGAAGAACCAAACATTATAAATGAAGCAGTGATAAAAGAGTTCTACCAATGCAAAAGAGTGCTTTAACTTAGTGAGACAGATTTGGTTATCATATTATGGAATAAAGTCAGTTTACAAATAGAGATATTGTGTTTAAAATCCCTCTGCTCAAAGATAAACTCACAGATTTTTGGCACATGGCAAGCTGTCTCCTATTTTGTTAGATGTTATCAAATGTTAATATTGTAAAGGACATGGAAAGAAATAGTGTCCGCGACTTGGACAGTGTCGCAAAAACAAGCTGGTTTAATTTGTTTTGGGAAAATTTGTAGTCTGTTTGTGCTTTGCTAAAATCATTATCGTTACTTATGAAAAAAAGGGAAACTTACTAACCTATTTGCCTTACCCTGGCTGTGAAGTACATAAGTTGTGTTGAGGTATTTTTCAAAAGACATCATGAGGAGCTTTCTTGTGGCCATCATAGAGCCTTGATCACAGTCCATTAAAAAGAGCTGAAGAGTTGTACACTATTTTCTCTCAGGAGAAAATACGCAAATTCTGCCATATTACTGTAGAAGCTTGCAGGAGGACACTCAAAATATTTGAGTCCAGTCATACAGTTTAATAGGCTTTCCCACCAAATACTAAGGGAATTAAAAAGAAATAAAGTTAAAAATGGGAATCTTAATATTGTAATCTTATTATTATTTTATTTATATTTTTATTTATTTATTTTTTGCAGCAGTTTCATGATGTTAATTTAGGAATAACAGCTTTTTTCCTCGTGTCACAACTGCAGGAAAAAAAAAACTGATGAGCACTGATTCCAAGATCATGTCAGAACACAAAAGATAGCATGCACCTTTTTATGGTGTTAATATCCCAAACGCACACGCAACACAATGGTCTCCCTACTTACTTCCATCCCTGTTTTCCTGACTCACCCCTCCTCACCCTCTTATCTGGATCATGATTCTGCAGCTCAGCCTCTGCAGCATGACTTTACTTTCTTCTGTGCACCTCCATCAGCCTCTACGGCAAATCTCTGACAATTCTGTGAAACACTGAAGGGAGCCAGACATAGGCTATACAGTAAAAGGCATATACAAGGCAAATATAGGAATTCTACTCAAAATCCTCTGTGATGTGCATTTATGCATCAGATTCGGGTTTGGGTTATCATTTGGATTATATAGGAAATTCACCATAAATCATCTAAATTATAGAAAGGCAAACGCTCATAACCCTTTTCAATCCGAACACATGTAAAAACCTTGTTGTATTCTGCACTACTGCCACTAAAATCAAAATTTTGATGCCTTGTCTTTTTGCTAATACGTAACAGTGTCCATGTCCTCCACAAATCGCTGGGAAACAATGTCAGCAAAGACAGTCAGAGGTCTCAAGGCTATTATAGCTTATCTTATGCAACTGATGCTGAAGAGCTTTTGAAGTGCTTCACAGTCCTGAATTGCAATTTTAAAAGGAACTTTTTATGTTTTGATTTAGCTCATGTTTTATTTTTTCAAGGGTTCAAAGACATTTTTAACACCTTTCCCCAGTTGTGTCATGTGATTGCCTGCTTCAAATCCTCCATCATCATCCTAATACCAAAGAAACCACCGATAACTGGACTCAGCGACTTAATCCTTGTGCCACTTACATCTGTAGTCATGAAGACATTTGAGAGTCTCCTTCTCTCCCACCTCAATACTATCACTGCAGTTCGCCTACAGACCCAACAGATCTGTAGTCAATGCTGGCCTTTCATATTATCCTGCACTACCTGGACTCTCTTAGAACAATGTCAGTGTCTTGTTTGTGAACTTCAGTTCTGCATTCAACAAAATGCTGCCAGCTCAACTCCAAGTCAAACTTTCTCAGCTTAACGTGCCCGATTCCATCAGCAGGTTGATCATAAACGTCTTGTTGGATTGGAAGCAGTATGTGCGTCTGTGAAATAATGTCTCGGAAACTCGGACCAGCAGCACTGGTGCTTTCAGGCGTGTGTACTTTCAACTGTGCCCGTATTGCCATACACAAACTGCTGCACCATCAATCTATGAAACTGACCGCATTTATAGATGACACCACCCCTGTCAGAAGGAGACAAGTCTGCCTCTGAGGAGGGAGGTGTTTTGACAACTGTCCTGGTGCAGCAACAACAACCTGGAGATGATTGTGGACTTGAGGAAAGGCACAGCCCCGTCAACAACTCTTACTCTTAGTGACTCTCAAATCCATATTGTGGACTCCTTTTGCTTCCTAGGTACCACCATCACCCAGGATCTTGAGTCGGACCTGACTATCAGCTCCATCATAAAACAAGGCACAACAGAGGATGTTCTTCCTGCGGCAGCTCAGGAAACTCAGGATGACTGCACAGTTCTACTCAGCCATCATCAATTCCATCCTCACCTCCTATATCACCCTGTGGTTCAATGAGGCCACAGCCAGGGACAGACACAGACTGCAAAATTTGTAAACACATCCAGGTCATGCAGGTCGGATTGCAGCTGACCCTTGTGACCCTGCGTTTAACCCCTACCCATCGGCAGGAATCTACGGTCCATTTGGATCAACTCTTTCAGCCATATGATCAGCTTCTTACCCTCAGTCTGTGTCCTACATCCACCAATTTCTTATTAGGCAAGCCATGCATGGCTTTCCAGGTTCGTCAAATTTTCTAAGGCACAAACCCATTCTTAATGAAGAAAGACTTCATAAATTGAGAGAATTATCTAAAGCAAGGATGTTAGTAATTGCTTATAAGCTTTTAAAATAGGATTACTTTAGAAATATTGTCTTTAGAAATAGATAGTTATCATATCACCAGAAACAAGACTTGTGTTAATGTTAACAGGGATTTCATAATGCTGATCCAGATTGCAATGAGGTGATGCTAAGCCTGAAAGGCAAATGAGTTCATACAGCAAAACACAATTATCTACACGATGGATGATCCATGTTTTTATCTATGGATTCCTTGAAGATGTTCCCAATTGTTGGTGAAACAAAATGAAACAAATATGTAATGTGATTACCTATTAATGTTCTCGTAGGAGAAACTCTTTAGAAGCAGAGAGAATATACTCTTAACAAATTTGGATTGATTTATTTGAGGGGGACTGCAGCATTTGTGAATGATTTTTCAAATACATATATTTTTTCTTAACTCAACTCAAAGAACAGTTTTAATTAACACGACATGGCTACGGGAAAGGCTGGCCAAGCCTTTGCTGCAGTTACACGTGCTACTGTCATTAAAAGTCTTGATTTTTCTCTCAGGTTTCTCTCCTAGTCGGGGTGCAAAAAATGCAGTGAAGTAATTTTCTGAGGAAGCTCATGGAGACAATTCACAGAGGTGTATACCATTAAAATGTCCAATAAATGATCGAGGAGGTCATAGAGACATAAATAAGAGACTGCAAAACTGCTTGTGAGTGGGTAAAGACAGCATAGGAAGCGTTGCAGAGCTAGTCAAGTGAGAAAGGTGATGCATGACTCTGCAAAATTAAAAATACAAGACTTCTGGAGACTGTGGGACCCAGTAGATAAATCAAGGAAATTAAACACAGTAATGTGTTATCAAATCAGCATCTTTGAGGAAACCATACCATTAACTGTGGTGAAAACAGAAGGGAAAACTGAATTGAAAGATCTCTACACTGTTGTGTGCGAGTTGCCATATTCACAGGATTGTGTTTTTCACTTTATGTTTATGTTTCAGATGATTTGGAACCATATCACTGACCCACCTGGTACCCAGCTAGAATGTTCTTGATATTTAGTATTTCTCGCATAATTGTTATAAACACCTAACTGCTGATATAGGCTTCAATTAACTAAAAAATAATTAAGAGGGAAAATCTTGAAGTCTTGAAAATTTGTTTTAAAGACAGAAAAACAAGTCACAGATCTTTTGTGCATGATTTCTCTGTTTCAACTCTGAATGATCACAACTGTCATATAGATATTAGGTTTGCAGTGTGTTGTGTGCATCTACTATTTTTGAAAACATGCATAAATATATTTCTCTAGATGACATTGGTGATAGGACATATTGACAACATGTACAATTACATATCTGCTGACACCTGTTCCATGCCAGAGTCTCATATGGAATATACCCCAAGATAATAGTAAAAATATAATCAAAAGGAAGGAAAACATTCTACAAAATATTACATACCCTTCTGGATTTATTCTGCTCTAGCTTTACCACCAACAATTAAATGCTTCTGTTGCTTACAGTTAGAAAGAGCCTAATAGGGTTGGGGGAAGAACTCAGTCTAAACAGATGGTTCTCCTTTGCTCCACCTCTTTCATGTCTAACTTTACAGGGTTATGCTATTTAAGCTATTTTTACAGTTAAGCTGCTATAGGCTTAGACTGCTCTGGGACAATCTGACAACTTCTCACTCTGCTACCTTCTTCTTTTGTCCAATCTGTTTTAGATGCCATTATTAAAACTGATAACCTTTTGTTTTCTCTTAATGTTCTTCTCTCCGAAGTAGCTACACCTGGTCTGGTCTTCTGTTAGTGAGACAGCTTCTTGGAGGTCGACATCGGCTGACATGCTTCCAGCGACTTTCCACAACTGCTGCTATAACCTTTCAGTTTCCTCTGCATCTATTTGTGTCTTCTGTTGTGTTGGTCACGGCGGACGACTACTCAAAATGAGCTAAGTTCTGCTGGACCTTTCTTCCTGTTAAAGGGGACCTTTTGCTCTCCACTATCGCTACATGCATGATCCGTTTGAGGGATTGCTGTAAAGTCAACGACAACACAAGCTATCGTTTGGGTGTGCTGATTCCGGAAGACTGAAGGCTGCAAGTCACTGACTTGACACAATCTGCTCTTTGCTTAGATTGGAAACGTTTTTTTAAAAACTTTTTTATTATGTTTCAATGGTTTGAATAGATTTTCTTGTAAAGTGGCTTGAGACGACATGTGCTGTAAATTGACGCTATATAATATAACTTGATACTGTTGTGCAACCTCAAATGTCTGTGTTCCTGAACTAACTGGTTTTATAAAAAATGTAATTGCCTAAATCTAATAGTAATTTTGCTAAGTTTAATAACTGATTATAACATATCGAGCAACAACGAATGACATCATATAATTTGAACTTAAATCTAGACTTAAACCAATCTTTTCCAAAACCTTAATTTCTGTTTCAGCCACTATGATATAAACAGCTTTTTGCTTTGGGCCATTGGGCCGACACCAAATTAATGGTTCGACATATATTACCTTCACTAGTACTCCTGTGTTTTGTGTCTGCAAGATGATATTTTTCACTCGGAATACCAGTGTATCAATTTACATCAGATGCAACCGTAGGCATGCCTTCCCATTCTGTCTGTTCAGTCAACATATTGTTTTCTGAAAGTTTTGAGGATCATGAAATGGACTTTGGCAAATATGGAACTCACCTTCAGGGACTAAAGCAAATAGCAACCACACTATTTGACTTTAGATGTTGAATTGCTGTTTTTCCACAAATAAAACATGGATCAAACATAAAATTCCTGTTCCTAACAGGAGTGGTTTAAATATGCTGACCTTGACACTCTTTCTAATATTTTTTTAAAATAAGGGTATTGATTTGTTGCTTTTTTAGGTGTCTTATACATACCCAAAAGAAAATGGAAAAACAAAATAAGATGACAAAATCACTGTTTAAAGTGATAGCTGATTTCAAGTTACAGTTCTTACCAAGCATGTTATTTTTGTGTGGCCATTAAGTGAGCAATATATATAACACACTACAGAAATTTGTCAGAGTAACTGATGGTAGCTTGCCTAGTCAGATGAATCATTAACATAAAGCATGGCTTAAACAAACGAGTGTGATTACTAGTCATTCATCTCTGGCAACAATGCTGCATTTGATGAAAACAACTGAATAAACAGCAGATTAAAAAACATAATTTCAGTGTTGTATTCCATCACTAAGACACAAGAAAACACATTTTTGACATACGTGTTTTTGAGTTGCTGATTAGGTATTCATTTGCACAGTAAACTGACAGATGGAGACTCTGCTCCAAAATGTGTCAAACATTTGGTTGGGGGAATTATTAGTATGCGAGGGATTTCTGTTAATGCTGACAGCTTTGACCTGCTGAAAATAAAATCAGAGGTTTAACATGTGTGCCAATGAAACACATTGTTAACTGTACTGACACACGTAGCGAGCAAACATCTGCTGGTATATAAACTGATTTTGTTTGACCTCTTATGATGCATCTATACATTCATATGTGTCATTTGATAACAGATATTTCCCACAACATTAGAACAATACTAGGTCTAGGTACAACATCTTGAGAATAGCACAGAAAAAGATTAAATGGCAGAGAAGCTTATGGAAACCCCAAATCTCCTTAAAGTTTAGTGTGGTCTCAGACAACTAACATTGCAGTCAGTGTGTGATGGTTCTTCCCAGCATCTTAGCTGTTCCCAGGTTTGCTTTAATTTGGACTTCTGGAATGGGAAGACAGATGTTTCTCCAGGCAGCTGTTGGAGCTACTTCTCAATGTGAGGGTCACTACCCCAAATGATTCAGCCGCGTTCACTAAGGTTGACTTAACCTGTGACATTCTTTCTAGCGCTTAAATAAAATAGTTAAGTTCAGTAAGCTTGCGGCCAAACCATACCGTACCACTGTACTTTGGTCCTCCATTAAAACGGGGAACGGGGATGGTGTGGTAAGGGTCAGCCACTTTACAATGGAAACAGATAAATTAGGTTACTGAGCTGCTATACCCCAAATGTTTTTTTTTTGTCCTGGCAGGTTAAGAAAACAACATTTCTAGGTAGACCTATGGGATTTAAGTTAATGGTGAATAAGTGAATGTAAATGAGCAGATGATTTCTACGGTGATATATCTTTTGAATTTCATGCTCTTGTTTTTTGCATTATTGATTACCGACTATTAACCCAACAGTTTGTTCTGACAATAAATTGTCAGTTTATTTGCGATCAATATATGTCTGTGATTATAGAATTAGTTCTTGGAGTTCGGCCAGTCATCTTTAACAATCACACTAATAAAGAATTGGATTTATTTTGTTACTGAGATGTCAACAGAGAATCACTTAGAAGAAATAAACCTATCTACATGTGCTCAGTCTGTCCTAGGTGGTGGGGCAGAGAGGACCTACTGATGCATTGCAGATAAACTGCAGATCTTAGTGCAACCCCTCCTTTTCTTTCCTCCTTTTTAACCCCCTCCACTGTCGATATACTCGATGACATCACTGCCTTCAAACCACCTACTGTCATCACCCCACACAGATATCTACAATCTGTCACAGGCTACCACACCTCACCATCTGATCCCGTTGCCCCCACAGCTCCAAGGAATCTATCTTAGCAAACCAAGTAAACCTTTTTACCCTTTAAAGGACTATTCAGAAATAAAGTTTTACACACTCCAGAAATCACAGAACTTTTACAAATGAGCTTACCGGCTAAATGTTCACATTTATTTTATGTATTTATTTTTATTTTATTTTTTTTTTGCATTTTAAATACATATTAATATTTGCACACTGTGTTCAATGAAACTATTCTGAGAAATTTGGACATCTAATGCATATTGCAAAGTTTAAAAAAAGGCCACACTGATGTTACATTAATACAAGTAGAGTTTTATGCAATATTTTGTACTTTCTATTCAGGCCCTTTTTTCTCTAGTTGTAATATTTCAGAAAATAAAATGCTATCCATGATTTTACCAATTGAATTACTTTGTTTTAGCTCTATCCTGTTTTTATGACTGACATTGACTGATTCAAGATATGAATTACAAATCAATTGGACATATTTATTACTAAATAATAAGGGAGCCTTATAAATTTGCAGTCCATTGTACAAATTTAAAGATTTCTTTTAATTTTACTTTCAATAGCTTTCAACAAATCTTTACCAGGCTTACAAATCTTGATATATGAGTCTTGAGGGGTTTCCTTTGTTTCCTTTTTTTTCAGGAACTACAAAAGCTATAAGTTTTTTTGTTTTTTTTAAACATAAAAGTACATTTACTTAGTTGTTTTCAGAAGCAGAAAAAATAAAATATAAAACTAATGAGTAAAATGTTCCACAACAGATAATCATACGCTGACTTTATCATGCTTTTGTTTGTTCTTTACATTTAAATAAATCATTCTCCATGTGGTTTTGGGATTTGTTTATTCAGCTACACATACATTTATATTTACGTAAACATTCAACAGTATCCAAATTGTGTATGAGGTCATGCTGACTTAAAAGTCTGCAGATGTGGACACATAAACCCTATCCCAGCTAAATACATGGCCTTAAATCCATTCAGAGAAACAATGGTATCTCTGAGCCTGTGGATGGTTATCTACAGGTTGTAGGCTAAAACGGGCTCACACAAACAAGAATGCGGTTGTCTTAGCTGTTTCTGCTGCATTGCCTTTTTTAAAACACTCAAACTTTTTCTGCAATGCGCTGAAGCCTACAACTGTTATGTACCCACACATCCTAAGTACATCATGTTTATATTGCCAGCACTGCGCTTAATAGATCCTACATGAAAAGCTGAACAGGATCTGAAATCTTGAAGCCAACAGGAGGACGTTAAGGCAAAGAAAAGCAAGTCATAGGTTGGAGGCAAAGGACATTGCAACATCAGCAAGAGGAGGACTTGTTGGTGTAGTAAATTACTACAGGGATCACTGTTTTAAACATGGCATAAACAAGGCAGGGAAGTTGTTGTGCCCCCCCCCGCCCTCTCTCTTTGTCTGTTTAGCTCCCTCCTTCTCATTTTCGGCCACCCTGTCTCTAGAACAATCTACTGCTTAAAAGGTTCCAGTGGAATGCCAATGAGAGAGAAATGCTAATTCACCCTGTTACATTTTAAAATAAAAATTCACGCTCAAAACTAAAGACCCTTGCAACAAATTTAGCGTTTTTAAATCACTGTTGTGTGAAGTGCTTTCTTGTCCTGTCTTTTACTGATTTTGACAGAATAAAAAAAAGTGTTAAATGCTATGTTTTTGAATTGATTTCTTCTAACAACAACTAATGCTTTCACATTGATCCAAGTGAACGAATAATGAACAAAGGCATCAAGACTGATGGTGATCAATAATCGGCTAATGAGGCCAAGCCTTGAGAGAAAACTCCCAGACAGCAAAGCTTGGGAGGGTGGGAAAGGCGGGGGGTCACATCAAATGTTTGGTAACTCCAGGTACTAGATTTACTTTTGATGGTTTTAAAACAGACAAACAGACTGGAGTGTGCATGCTTTTTATTTGTCTACATTCTTCCATGTTATTAGGTTCTAGGTTTTAAATTTAAGGATCGGGTAAAGTCTGTTATTAGATCAGGCTGATATTTACTTTAATTTGGTATGTTCCTGCATGGATCTAGAGAAAGAAACCAGTGAGTCTGTACCATACTGTCTAGAATAAGATATACCATAATATATTATATTTCAAAATATGATATAATAATGTATAATATTTTAGAATAGAACAGTAATTTAAACATCCATTGTGATTGAGGAAGAATGCAGCAGCCTGTCGTCTTAATAGTAAGCTTAAAAATGAACAAATAATGCTTATGTAATTCCTTTACTTATTTTTTTTGTGCTTTTTCAATACATTGATTGTTTTGCACTTTTGTCAAAAATACTCTGCATACACATAATCTTCCTGGTGAAATATAGTGCTGTCAGCATTATGCTGTGGGACACGCTTTCCCTCAACAGATATAAAGAAGCTGGTGATGATGGGATGAATGGGGGTAAATACTGGTCAAAACCAGGATGAAATCTTTAGGAAACAATAAGAAACTTGGGTATTGGGAGGAGATTTACTTCCCATCCTACAAAGCAACCCAAGACATACAACTAGATTTAACAGAAGTCAGAATAAAGTATAACTTTAATACAATTTCTCACGACATAAAACCTGATGTGAGGCTAACCTTGATTTGAGTCACTGAGCTGGCTGAGTGAGGCAGTGTTCCTTGCAGACCTTGGCTCAGCAGCAGTCAGCAGAACCTGTGATGGAGCTATCTTTTGTTGTCAATATTGCGTGACAAAGAAATGTTGGTGTTGTTTTTTAGTTTTTTTTTCTCCTTTAGCGGAATCGACTGACAGCTGACTGTCACTGTCTGTGGTGCTGAAATGACGGAGCTAGTCAGCAGTCGCAATTTACTTACACTCCCTTACTATCTCTCTCTGAGTTTTATTTTCAAACCCCACACCCACGTAGCTCCACTGAGTCACGTGGTTCAGCCTGAGCAGGGGCTGGGCAGGCTGGTGGGTGGGGGTCCTTTCTCTCTCCTCCCTTCCTTAATAGGATGAAACAAAACTGCTTGGACAGAAGCTCCGGTATATAAGGAGAAGACGGAGGCGCTCTCAGTCGCTGTGAAAGCCATTCACCCCTCACCTGCGCGCACACACAACCCCCCACACACACATTTACACCCGCACCGTCTTCCTTCATTCCCGTGCGCATCTTGTACTTGAGTCTGACCGGATGAGTTACCCAGTGGACACGATAGGAAGTCCCTTCAGGAGAGTTATGGATACCAGAACAACCAGTTACGGCTACGGCCGCCCCAGCGGTACCCCCTCAAGCGGCTTTCGCTCCCAGTCTTGGTCCCGGACAAGCCCGGGCTCCGCCATGACCACGTCCTACAAGAGGACCATGAACGCACCAGCTCCACGGGCGTACACCTCGACCGTGCTGAGCTCCGCCGACAACGTCGATTACAGCCAAACCTCGCTCCTTAACGGCGACTACAAGCGGTCAAATGAAAAGGAACAACTTCAGGGGCTCAACGACCGCTTCGTCGTGTACATCGACAAGGTGCACTACCTGGAGGAGCAGAACAAGCAGATCGAAGATGAGATCCAGGCGCTGCGTCAGAAGCAGGTGTCCCGCAACCAGCTGGACGACCTCTACGACCAGGAGCTGAAGGAGCTGCGCGCCGTCCTGGAGCAGATCCACCGAGACAAGGCGCAGGTCCAGCTCGACACCGAGCACGTCGAAGAGGACATCCAGCGACTCAGGGAGCGCTTCGAGGAGGAGGCGAGAATCCGCGAGGAGACGGAGGCCATCATTCGCCTCCTGAAGAAAGACGGCGGTGACTCGGAGTTGGTGAAGTCCGAGCTGGAGAAGAAAGTTCAATCGCTGCAGGATGAGATCGCTTTCATCCGCAACAACCACGAGGAGGAAGTTAGCGATCTAATCGCCCAAATCCAAGATTCCCAGGTGACGGTGGAGAGGAAGGACCTTCAGAAGACCGACATCACCGAGGCTCTGCGGGAAATACGCACCGCACTGGAGGGCCACTCCAACCAGAACCTGCAGCAGGTGGAAAGCTGGTTCACGTGTCGCTACTCGAAGCTCACCGAGGCTGCGGAGCAGAACAAGGACGCAATCAAGTCCGCCCGAGACGAGATCGGCGACTATCGGCGCCAGCTGCAGGTGAAGACCGTGGAGCTGGAGTCCGTCCGCGGGATGAAGGACTCTCTGGAGCGGCAACTGAATGACATCGAGGACCGGCACAACAGCGACATGGCCAGCCTACAGGTAATGTGCATGATAATGCACATTAGAAACTTTCCTAATGTGCATGATAATGTTTAAAATGTAATTAATATAACCCAAATGTTCTGGATTGAATTAATGGTTATCATTGCTTTTTTTACGTTGACTGTATTTTTTTCACGTTCATATATATATATATATATATATATATATATATATATATATATATATTCACAATTTTTATTTATTTTATTTTTCTGCTGCATTATGACTGCGGGACTGCGGGACCTGTCTCTTTACGCGCTTGGGAGATTTCCAAAGGCAGACTCTGCAGTGCACACTTTTTTTTCCCCCTCCCTTCTTTCTTGCTGAGTCAGAGGCAGTGATCGATGCCCCTATTGGTTCTGTCCTTGCATTACACTGCTCAGAGTTTCGGAGAAGGGGGTGGATGTTAGAGGCTACCCTTGAAACAGAGGCTCAGCATTTCTAGAATGCTGAACTGCGTCAGAATATATTAGATCAATTCCCTCAGTCGAGGCAAAAGTAGGAGGATCACTGCAGCGAAAGTTCTAAAAGAAAATGGATAAAGTCCACAATATACAACAGTGTGTGCAAAAGAATAACCCTTAAATGCCCAGTTGTTTTTACTGTTTTATTTTTAGGAGACAATCCACCAGTTAGACAATGAATTGAAGAGCACCAAGTGGGAAATGGCTCGTCATCTGCGTGAGTACCAGGACCTGCTTAATGTCAAGATGGCTCTGGACATTGAAATTGCTGCATACAGGTATAGTATTGTAAAAATTCTCCTAATTGTTTATTTTAATTCACATTAAAAAGTGGAATTGTATTGTACAATATAAGCAATGTGTTTCAAAACAGGAAACTTCTTGAGGGAGAGGAGACCCACTTCAGCACCTTTCCATATCGCCATTCCGTCACCTCCAGCAAAATCTCCAAACCTAAATCTGAGGCCTCAAAGCTGAAAGTGCAGCACAAGTTTGTGGAGGAAATAATTGAGGAGCAACGGGTGGAGGATGACAAGGTGGACATTGATGAGGCTCTGGCAGAGTTAGCTGATGAGCTCTCTGCTAAACAAGCAGAAGGGGGTGAAGAGGAAGACGGGGAAGAGGAGGATGGAGCAGAAGACAAGGAGGCTGGGAAAGAGGTAGTAGAGGAAGAAGTTGTAGCCACCACTGAGGCCACAGTTAGTGCTAGTGCCCCTTCTAAGGACGAGAATGAGGAGGAAAAAGGTGATGATGATGATGGAGAAGAAGGTGAGGGAGAAGGTGATAAGGAGGGAGAAAAGGATGAGGAAGAAGGAGAGGATGAAAAAGAAAAGGAGGGTGAGGCACAGGAAGGTGATAAAGATGAAGGAGAAGAAGGAGAGGAGGAGGAAGTGGAAGAAACTGTACTGTGCTCAAAAGCGCCACAGTCCAAAGCTTCTCCTGACAAAGAGAAGAGTGGCAAAAAAGAGGGTAGTCCAGCAGAGGAAGAGGAAGCTGTTGCTGAAGAGGATACTGCCAAAAAAGAAGAAGCTTCAAAAAGTGGCGAGGCGAAAGAAGAAAAAGATGATATAGAGAAAAGCAAAGGGGAAGATAAAGAGGATGTAAAAGAAGAGAAAGCAGATAAATCAGAAAACGTTATTGCAAAGTCAGAAGCTTCAAAAACTAAGGCCAGCGAGGAAGAGGCAAAAAAAGCAGAGGAATCAATGTCACCTAAATCTGAATCTCCAGTAGCTTCATCACCAAAGCCTGAATCACCAAAGCCCGAATCCCCAAAACCTACCTCCCCCAAGTCTGAATCCCCAAAGCCTAGTTCCCCCAAGTCTGAATCCCCAAAGGCTAGTTCTCCCAAGTCTGAATCCCCAAAGCCTAGTTCTCCCAAGTCTGAATCTCCCAAACCAGAATCCCCTAAAACAGAATCCCCCAAGTCTCCTTCTCCAAAGCCTGAATTACCCAAAGAAGGCTCACCTAAGGCAGAATCTCTAAAGCCTAGCTCTCCCAAATCTGAGACTCCCAAGTCCGATGCCACCAAAGCTGAGGCTCCAAAAGAGGACAAATCAGAAAAGAGTGACTCAAAAGACGATAAGAAGGAAGAAAAGAAAGATGTTGCCATGAATGGCGAGGTAGAGAAGAGCAGCCCAGAGGAGAAAGAGAAGAAAGATGCGGATGTGATTGCTAACGGTGTAGATGAGAGCCCTGTGAA
This sequence comes from Orestias chungarensis, assembly GCA_032876305.1. Lineage (NCBI taxonomy): Eukaryota > Metazoa > Chordata > Actinopteri > Cyprinodontiformes > Cyprinodontidae > Orestias > Orestias chungarensis. Next base: position 4,238,911 of record JAVLVB010000002.1, read on the forward strand.
AGACGATGGCAGCCAGAAAGTGGTGATCACCAAAACTGTGGAGACGATCACTACTGGAGAAGATGGGTCCATCACAAAATCAATCACAGTGACAGAAACTGTGAAGGAGGCTGAAGACGTTATGCAAGAGAAGCTGGTCTCCACCAAGAAGACAGAGAAGCAGTCCACCCCGTCTGTCAAGCAAGTGGCAGAAGCCGAATGAGCAGACTCAGGACCCCTTAGCCAAAACAGAAGGAGAGGAGGGGTAGCCGTGAGAAGGGTGTGGGGCTATATGAGAGAACATAAGCAATCCAAAAAGAACTAACGTAACAATGAAGTCCATTCAGCTAGAGCAAAGTAATAACGAAACCATACTAAAAGCAAATCTAGAGAGAAACCAAAATAAAACACGACAAACTTCAAAACTGCATGTTGAGGGAAAGCTTTATGCAAGCTTCGCCGCTGATGCAGTGAAGAGCAAGCGACTGATAAATTGTATCCTTTTTTAGGTTCTTTCTGCTTTTATAAGGTGAGCTCAGGAGTGGGAAAGGGGGTGGGGGTGGAGTATCTGCATGCTAGCTCAGAGGAGTTGAGTACCTTCCTCACTCATCTGTATGATTGGTAGGAATGCACTTTAAAGAGATAATTTAACATGAGACTGTTAAACAGTTTTTTGAGTTAAAATTGTATGGGAGTGTTTGGTGGAAAGGTGGATGGGCCTTGGCGCAGACATGCACTCTACTAAAGAAGCCTTACTTGACTTGTGAAGATGCCATCTGAGCCAGAAACAGTAATCAAAAAACAATAAATATGAAACACGAGTTGGAGAAACACATAACCATGCCACTGTACATCCAGTAACCGAAGCAATGACAGCGTAATAAATCTAAAAAAAGAAATAACTCCTAGCCTTAAACATGCTTTTTATCACTGTCTGTTATGTTTACCTGAGAGCAACTTAGACAAGTGTAATTGTGCATAATTGTATGCATAGAATCAACTTGAATTTAACTACAGAAATAAATGAGGTGCTACTGTTTGCAGTCCCATATCTTTACTCATCATGAACAATTTCCCAGCAGCCTTTGCTCAATAAATATCATAACAAAACCAAAAAAATATTGTCTCGTGTAGTTTTTTTTAAACTAGTATTCTGGGTTTTCCTTTGCCTAAATCAAGAATCAAGAATCAGTTTATTTATATAGCGCCAATTTACAACAGGTGTCGTCTCAAGGCACTTCACAGAAAATCAATTAAAATCAAAGATACATTCTAACAAATCAATTTGAAAAAGTTTCCAATCTAAGGAACCCCAGCAGATTGCATCGAGTCGTTGACTTGCAGCATTAACTCCTCGGGAATCAGCAGGCAGAAACAATGGCTTGTGTTGTCGCTGATTTTACAGCAATCCCTCATACTGAGCATGCATGTAGCGACAGTGGAGAGGAAAAACTCCCCTTTAACAGGAAGAAACCTCCAGCAAAACCAGGCTCAGTACAAGCAGCCATCTGCCACGACCGACTGGGGGTTTGAAAAGACAGAAAGCTAAATTAGAAGCACAGGATACTGAAATAAAAGAGTTTATAGCAGCAGTTGT
>JAVLVB010000002.1:4249044-4261253 GCA_032876305.1 Orestias chungarensis
GAAGGCAATTCTGTGGTCCTATATAAAGTTAAAGCTGTATGACTCTGCAGGCTGAGTCATCGGAACAGTTGTGATCACATAAACTCCCCTGTGTCCACTTTTTCCCTCTCTAACAGCATGCTCACTATCTGCACTAAGGCGATTTGTTGCATACAAGATGCTTACAAAACCCGGTGTGATGAAACTGAGGCAGCAGATCATTAAGTTGCCTTTTCAACCAAATGAAAATGCTTAAAGTGGTAATAACAAATGTAATGCTTGTTTGGTCAAGGGAGAGGATGATACCAAATATAAGGCATTACCCAACAACAAATTACCAACCACATTAAATCTTATATGGACCCTTAATAACTTAACTTTTTTTGTATTATTTTGTTTTATAATAAAACAAATAGAAGGAAAATTATTAGTGGAAAAAAAAACACAGTGGGAACATATTAAAATGCTGGACCAAAATTTAAAAAACACGACTATGAGTAAATATTAAGGGAAAGAAATAATTACAGAATAAAAAAATGCGTAAATATATATTTCTGCCATGAAATACATTTAAATACAAATATTTGTTTATTTTTCAACAGTTAAGTAATGCTGGTTGTTACTGTACTATATTCTGAATGTAAATATGTACTCTGGGTCATGCTGCTTCCATTTCTCCAGTTGTACTGAAATATTGTTGTCAATTAGGAAATATAACCACAGACATTTATCACTAAAGATTTTTAAAGTTATATATACATATATATATATATAATCATATATATATATATATATATATATATATATATATATATATATATATATATATATATATATATATATATATAATTTCTACACTTTTCAGTTAACCCAAATTAACCTACAGTTGAGTTGCAGCACAGACTGACTGATGCTTTCTTCAGCAAGCTAACATTGTCCCCAATTTTTTGCAACAAGCTAAACGATTGAGTGGGTGTTAATTCAATCGATATGTACAGCACTGTTTTCTTCAAACATTATGCTCCTTGTGTGTTACAAGCATAGAAACATTATAACACAGTACATAACTAAAGCAAATGTAAAAGTCACTAACTATAAATTATTCACAATAGAAGTTTTATTTACAGCTTAACATTAGTTCCTATTAGGATGAGGCAACTATACACAACCAACTCTGCTCTTTACACTTTTGTTGCAAGGATCTCATTTTAAAAGTCAAGCTGCTATTTTGGTTTATCTTTGACCTCTGGCCTTCCCAGTCTTTCCCATGAGACCCGTTTGAGGCTTGTTTATTGGCCTGCTTCGTGTGTCAATCAGGGGTTGAAATGCTCTCACAAGTGGAGTGCTCGGAGGCTGGCCTGCTATAAAAAGGTTTGGTATGTTGGTTTGGGGTGTCTGTGTGAGAGAGCTACTCAGAAGGGCTGAGAGTTCTGTGTCTGGTTGAGAGCTAAGATCCAAGGGAAACTACGAAATATGACCGCTGTTCACCGCTTAGTTATTGTACGCCATGGAGAAAGTGCCTGGAACCAGGAGAACCGCTTCTGTGGCTGGTTTGACGCCGACCTCAGTGAGAAGGGTATGGAAGAAGCCAAGCGTGGAGCCCAGGCTATTAAGGAGGCAGGCCTGAAGTTTGACGTGTGCTACACTTCAGTGCTGAAACGCGCCATCAAGACCCTGTGGACCATCATGGAGGGCACGGACCAGATGTGGCTGCCCGTGATTCGCACCTGGCGCCTGAACGAGCGCCACTACGGAGGCCTCACTGGTCTCAACAAGGCAGAGACTGCCGAGAAGCACGGAGAGGAGCAGGTGAAGATCTGGCGTCGATCTTTTGACATCCCACCTCCCCCTATGGATAAGGACCACCCATATCACAAAAAAATCAGTGAGGTGAGACTTCTAATCGTAACCATCGTACAACTCCTGGTGTTCAAAGTGAGCAGCAACAATCAGATTTTGGTTTGTCTTATTCCAGTCTCGGCGTTACAAGGACCTGAAGCCTGGTGAACTGCCCACATGCGAGTCCCTGAAGGACACCATTGCTCGTGCCTTGCCGTTCTGGAATGAAGTTATTGCCCCGCAAATCAAAGCTGGAAAGAATGTTATTATCGCCGCCCATGGGAACAGCCTCCGTGGCATCGTCAAGCACCTCGAGGGTGAGTTTTTTTTTTGTTTTTTTACTGCTATTGGACATAGATGGATTTATTCTCCATTTTTAAAATATAAAACTCTGAAATTATTTACAGACATTTAACTCCGGAAAATATTACAACTATCAATGGATTTAGCTACCAGAAAAGACCTTGGAATACTAAGCTTTTGATTCAACAGCAATAAATAGCGTGCGAAGACTGCTGCACTAGAGCGCAGGGTACAGGGTCATGAGCCTGGTTCCCATTACAGTCACGACCTTTATTTTTAAAGGTTACACATTTTTTAGCAGCACTCAGGGATGAATTGGCATGTTACGTTTACTATGCATAATAGACAGGCTAAAGATACAAAAGGCAGATCTTTTTTTTAAATATAAAAACATGTAACACACAATAGACATGACATGAAACAATTTAATAAAGCACTAAACAATCCGTTCACGAAACAATGAAAACTGGAAGCAAATACACAGATCATGTACAGTCTAAATATAATTTGTCATTAGTAAAATATGTATTTTAGATATCAGAGGCTTTAATAATTCTGATCTCGTTCCAGGTATGTCCGACGCAGCCATCATGGAGCTGAACCTTCCGACAGGAATCCCAATCGTGTATGAACTGGATGCGGACCTGAAGCCGGTCAAACCCATGTCTTTCCTCGGTGATGAGGAGACTGTGAAGAAGGCCATGGAGGCTGTTGCTGCTCAGGGCAAAGCGAAGAAGTAACCCTCTCTTGGAGGCTCCATCAGGAGGCAGAAAATTCAGACTTTTGATCCCTCAGTTCTTCCAGCTTTTCCTCGTGTTCATTTTCAAATTGGGGAAATGGTTAATGGTTCTTCGGTATGGCCAGGCCGCCAGAATTTACACAGCCCCACATCATTCAGCCCTTCTAAATTGTGGTCAAGCTATATTTTGTAAGGTTCACCACTCTGGCAAACTCAATAAATAAGTCATGTTTGTTCCTCTGCTTTTTTCCCCCAATCCTAACACATATTTTCCCTTTTCTGCCTCCTCTTACATACACATGGTCCTCTTTATTTCCCCACATACCCACGCTCTTCCATAGCCATTTGGAAATCGGTGGTTTCAGCAAAGCACAACAGTGCTGTGAAATTTTATCCTGAGGTAGCACGAGAGGGGTTGGGCTGTGTGTTGTACGAAATGCACTCTAAGAGAAAAGTCAATAGGTTCATCCTGGCATCCCTCCCACAATGCAGAGGACATTCCATTTGTTTCAACTCTACTCAGATTAGAGAAAATAATGTGAAGAAAAAACAGAATGGCAACCATAAATCACAAAAAAAATAAGCCAATATATTGTAAGACATATGGACAGTGTGAGAAAAATTAATTAGGATATTCCAGATAGATGGCATCATTGTGGTAAATCTCTCAGATACTTCTGCACATTTAGAAACTGCAGCTAAAGATAGTAAGCTTGAGACTGCACCTTGAGATAATACGTGTCTAATAAGTGTCCTATAATTACAGGATAAGATTCAGTAGTTAGAATAAAACATGAAGAAGCTCCTATGTGAAATCTTAACTTGGGTCTTAACCTTAATAAGCATTAAGCACCATGTGATACTTTCTTTGCAGTATAAGACGTTTTAATTGGGGCCTGGTTAATTTATTTAAAGGAATGAGTGAAATACCTCCTACCATGAGACATTTATAGACACACTGCCCCCTTAATTCCTAGCCAAGCATTAAATTAAAACCAGTTTAATACGGATATGCACTTTTACAAAGGTCACAATATCCAACTGTGTGGCTCTACATAAGTGATACATACAGTATCATACACTTTGACAACAGTTTGTTGATGGCATTTAGTTTCCACGTTGTCAACTATATGATCACCAAGCAATTAAAATTGTACCGTGTTCCATTGATTAGAAAACAGGCAGAAAGCATACATACATACAAGTTAAGTTCCTTTTTTATTGATAATTGTGCATATGGTTGTTTGTAGTATGAGGCTGGGAATCATTTCTTTAAATGGTAAGTTAAAGTTAGCAGTAGTTAAAATATTGTAAGCAGCAAATGGATCAACATCAACCCGTATATACCCGCTTTATATTTGATTAATCTCTAATTAAAAGTTAACTGAGCCAGCCAACATCTGAGACAACCTTGTCAATTTGATGTTCTTAGCACAGTAGTACACAGGTTTTCTTTAAATGCAGTATTTAAACCATGTTAAAGTAATCAGGCTCAGCAGTAGACCACACGCTTTCTGTTGGCAGCACAACATACAAAGTTTCAGAACATTTGTCATACAGCATTCATTTTGAACAATTTATTTAAAAACATTTAACATTATTAAACACAAAATACGTTTAAAAAAATGTTTGTAGACATCCCAGCCACATGTAATAAATTAATTGTAGCGCTTCATTAAAAAAAATAAAGCACCAAGTTCTGAAAAACAATAATAATAATAGAACTTCAACATGCATATGACTTGACATCTTTCTTTGTGGTTATCATAGCTTGCAGAGTAACAAGTGTTACTGTGCCATCTAGTGACTGATCGAGTAAATGCATAACGAGTCCAAAACCTTTACAGAGCAAATTTTAAAGCTTTGGAAGTGACGGGTTATTAGACACGTTTAATTCTTAATTTTGGTATAAAAATAATAATACTACTTATAAAAAAAAACAAAAACGTTTTTTACCTTGTTTTTTTTATTTAAAGAGACTTTCAAGCTAAATAAACTGGATTAAAATATTCATCCAAGACTCTGACAGGTTCGATGCAGATCAGGCATGTTGGACACAGTCTTCAGAAGTTTTTGTCAACAGCAGTTTTAGTGCTGGCTTGTCTCCTGAAGGACTTGAGGAAGCTTGGGAGAGATACAATCTTATAAGGATTCTTCTTATATTCAACTGCTCTGTTGGTTTCTTCTTTTGATATAGTTATGTACTCAGCAGCACTGGTGACGTTCTTTTCGATATTGTTGATTAACTCTCCCTGGTGGAAATGAGATATACTGCCAGTCATTTTTCAATCAAATGTTAAACTGCTTTCATTAAAAATATATAAATGATGCACAAGTTTTACCTGAATTTCCAACAGTATGGCTGTCTCTGTAAATATCTCATGTAGCTCTTTTATACCGTACTCAAGGCTGATGATGTCATGATGACGTCTTTCAATCTCAGTGAGAGCTCGACTTGTATGAGCATTAGAGTGGACCTTTGTGGGGAAAAGGGACATGGTAAACAAATAAATATTGAACTGGCCATTGATTTGGGATTTATAAAGCAACTATACATCGACTTTACTAACATTAGAAATGAAGATGGCAAGATTATCACATTGCAGCATATCCTCCAGCTCCTCATCCGTTGTGACTTTATCCACTATGGGAAATAAATTAGAAATTAGCACCTGGATTTTTTTAAAGACGTCTCAACTAGCATGTGAAGAAAATGTTTTACATTTTTAAACAAAATTAAATATTTTATACAGAGACGAAAAACATTGTGGTGGGAACTAGAAAATTTGATTTTGCATCGGAGCATGTTACATGAATCTCTGGATGTTTATTAGGGTATTGTATAATCACCTTTTTACCCCAGGCGTCAATTAAGACAAAACTAAAATTAGAAAATGCAAAAGGAGTATAAAGCAGCATCAAAGCTTACCGAATGATACAAGTGCTGGTTTTATAGATTGCCCTTTTCTGACACAGTGGTACATATTAACAATAGTGAAAAGACTCCAGGCAAGTTATTAAACATATGACAATAATATTACATCACTATTAAATATTGAACTGCTGTATTCTGGTAATACCAGCTATATGAATTACATGGATATCTGCTTTATTAAAAAAAAACAATCCTGGTAAAGAAATGGATCAGAATCTGCCTTATTTATCAAGCTTAGGACCACAAAAATAGGTTTGCACACAGACTAAAGCACTGGCAGGTTATTATAAAAGCAATTACCATGCAATAGCTACTCACCTATCTCAAGCTGTCTTTGAATCTGTTCCTTGCATTTCTCTCTAAATGAAATCTGGACCTTATGATAATTCTTCATGACCTCAGAAAACCAGCGAGTCAGGTGTGAGTGCTGCCAGAGGGAAGTGAGCAAAATCTGTTTAGTTTGTCGGAAGACATGTTTAATACTTGAAATGCAGGGACCAGTATAAGAACAAACTGTTCAGGTGCGTTGACAATCCCTACAAGGTTAAATAAGGTTAATATAACAAAAACCGTTTTTTAATACAATCCAACAATGGCATTAGATGTATTTTATATCGCCATAGAAATAAATTACCTGGATGCACTTTTATTAGGGGGAGGTGGTCTTTAATATTTTTAAGTTCAAATCAAAGTGTGTACAGATTGTTTCATGTACAGAGTTACAAAGTTACCATTTAATGCTGGATAATGGATAATTAAAGCTTAAAAACTAAATTTGCAACGTATGACTTCCGATTTCCCTTAAAATGTATAAATATGGCACAGAGTGTTTCTTCAAAATGAGAAAAATAAGCCCCACATGTTATGTTTGCTAAGCATCATTTAACTCTCAATGTTTTTTTTCTGTCACATACAGAGTTTGCCAATCCATGTTGGAACTTTAACAGAAACTGTGTACTTAGGTCGGATGTGATCAGGTTAAATCTGTTAATACCAGTCCTGTGGGTTTTTTTGTATTCAAATAATGAAAATGAAAGAGCCCCCTCATTGTACAGTATGGATAGGATTACGTTGTGGATCATTGCACATTCAACATGTTTAGGAAGCCAGTTAAAGTGCCAATAATTGTTAAACTTCAAAACGACGGCATAACAGCATGGTTTGGTCTAAAAAGTAAAATAATCAACTACCCGTGATGTAATTGAAAGTATGTGGCACCGACCTGATTCTTCTGAATTCGATAGATTACAGAGTTAGTTTTGTTCTCATCTGATGGACAGTTCTTCTGCAATACTGAAAGACACGCGACAGATGTTTTATCAATTTGCATAGCAGAGCAAAACATCCTGGAAGCTTTTTTTTTAGGATTGAACAATGAGTTGACTGTGATGCACTTTATTTCCCCTTCTATTCATTTGCCGGTCAAACTACATCCTTCTAGACTTAAGTCACAGTATTTGAGCAAACGATCATCCAAAAGAATTATAAATAATGCACACAACTATTCAAAAGGTTTCTTACATTTTAACTTGGTTTGGACCAAGTTAGCATTCTTTCTGGCCTCATTGCTTAGCAGCTCCAGTTCCTCTTTGCTTTCTAAAACACACATTGAAAACAAATAGCTTCAGAGAAACGTGTGAATGTTCATTTTTTTTATCTTTACGGCAGAGCGTTAGTTTAAAGTAGTTTTATATCACATTATCAAAAGAGCAGTCCATCTAGAAAAAATGCTGTCAACCCACAGTAAACTTTTGGAAGGACCCCAATATATTAACTTATTTATTTATAGTTCGAAGCATATGTTTAAAATTGTTATTTCAATGTTGGCTTCTGTGCAACCCATTTGTTGCACCTTTTGTAAACAACTAAAGCTCTGTTAGTCAAAGGCTGTTAAGCCTCTATCTTATCTTTTTGTGCATCTTTAGGGAACTTTAAAGATCCCTAAACATATTGTTATAGAAAAGAGGAAATTGAGACAATTCAAAAGTTGAACTAATTGTTTGAAAAAATCTTACCCTTGTTGCCATTCGAAGAGGACAGGATGCAAGTGTGCTTTCTTTCTATTTCCTCTGCTTGGCTGGAGATTATTTTGATGATGCTGCTCACCTCACCCACCTACACACACACAGAAAAATGTATGACAAACACCGAAATTAGGCAACTTGAAATGTCGAAACTGACGAAAAAAAGGTAAATATTTTTGGAAGCGTTAAGCCTCAGCAAACTAAACCCTTCTGTCACACTAGAAATAAATAAAGAAGTTCATGGCATCAGAGTATAAAATGAATGGATCTTATATGTCCTACCTACACAAAATAAAATGATAATAATAATAATAATACGCTTGTTTTTAGAAAGAATATGTTGTTGAACTCTAGAAATAACAAGCATTAACTTCAGGCATTGTTGTGAAAGCCTCTGGTTTCAATGATGTTCAGACTTCTGCAGGTGCACCTGCGAACACCTACCGTTCGAAAAAAATCCTCCATGTCGGCCGCTTTCGCTGTTGAATTGCTCATTTTACCCGTTTGCTGCAATAAAACACCAACATTAAAAGAGGCTGAAAATGTGTTACACTGCTATTGTTTTTAGTATAAATAGTAAAAAATAAAAAATAAAGTTTCAGGGAAATTCAGCCACACACACGCAGTGAACTAGCTTCCGCTTTCTTAAATACAAATAACACAATGTGTATTTTAAGCCATTTTAATTTAGTTTTTACCACCTCCTCGGTAGTATTTATCAAGTCAACAAAGAAGAAACTAAATACTACACCTCTAACAGTCGGTTCACCCTGGAGACTCACTGAAAAACTCGACCTTACCTGCAGTCTGTCCTCCTGAGAGATGAGGTCATTGCAAGTACCTGTAACATAGGGCGCGGCCGCGCAGGCGCGTTGGCGTCCTTGTAAACAAGCGCGTGAGCCACCAGTCGACGGTTAAACGGAAAGTTGCTACATGTAAAGTAACAGCGGATGACTATTTATTGCAAAGCCTTTCATTTCTTTTGACAAATATGCAACAAAAACGAATTGAAAGCAATGCCAAAATGTACAGAGTTTAAAACTGGTCTGTCACCGGGCTTCCAAAAAGAAACGCACCTGCAAACAACCGAGTTCACCACTAAAAAGGGAGGTGCGGTGTCTGGGTGTGTTTTCTTCTTATGGACCATCGGTGGGCTGAAAATGCTGAATACAGTGGCATGCAGATGCAGAAGCATTCATGAAAAAAATATAGTTTTCAAAGGTAGTGTTGGCATATTTTTTAGTAAAAATTTCAAGAAGAGGTATGAGAATAAAAAATCTCTGAATCCTTTTAAAACTGTGTGTAAACTTCACCTTGAACAGTTCTTTGCAGTCAAATAAGGGAAGCCCAGCCGGTCTATGGGACCTCTGCAAGGGTGAACAGGTTTACAGCAACAATAAATGATTCGAATGAAATTCAATTGAAAATAATTGATTCGAGCTTAATCCCAAAGGGAAATTAAATGTTTTTTTCTTTGAATACTTATTGTAGATGCCGCAACGGGAATATCTACTGTAGCAGTCTGTATTACGCCTCTTAAGACAGTCATTGTGGGACAGTTTATCGGGGATGCCTAGTGAATCCCTTAATGTTATTCATTTTATCAATAATTCTTCATTGCATATCAGTATCCAGAGGACACAGAACATCCAGGTTGTTGGCTGATTTATATGCTTCCATTAAATGATACGAAATAATAACATAGAGTACCACATGTATGCCGACGACACAAAACTGTACATCAGTCTTTCACCAGGAGATTACAGTCAGGTTAAAATACTCACTAAATGTATTGAGCAGATTAATGTCTGGATGAGCCATAACCTTCTCCAACTAAATCAAAACATAACTGAAATATTAGTGTTCGGATCAAAAGAACACAGATTAAAAATAATCACCCACCTTCAATCTGTTGGTTTAAAAAGCTCTGACAAAGCCAAAAATCTGGGTGTGATCATGGATCCAAATCTGAACCTCAATAACCACCTGAAATCGATCGTGAAAACATCATATTACCATCTCAAAAATATTGCTAAAATTAGACGACTAATGTCCCCATAAGAATCTGTGAAATTAGTTCATGCCTTTGTCTTTAGTAGACTCGATTACTGCAATGCCATTTTCACTGGATTACCAAAAAAAGCTATAAAACAGCTCCATCTTCTCCAGAATGCCGCTGCAAGAGTCCTAACTAACACAAAAAGAGATCAGCATACCAGTCCAGTTCTAAGATCCCTGCACCTGCTCAGAGAATAGAATATAAAATCTTCTTAATAGTTTATATAGCACTTCACAATAGAAACCCAGACTACATTACAGATGTTCTTCAACCCTATATACCACTCAGACTTTTAAGATCATCAGAATCGAACCTATTAACTATAGAGAGAGTCAGAACCAACCGTGATGAAGCAGCTTTTAGCTACTATGCTCCAACACTCTGGAATAAGCTTCCTACTCACTGTAAGACTGCCCCTACATTGGATTTATTCAAAACAAGATTAAAAACCTTCTTATTTGAAGTTGCTTACTCTTAAATTTTTAATTCTACTCATTCACTATATTTAAATGAATGCTTGCTTTGTTTACTTTTAATCAGCTTGATTTTTTATTATTATTATTATTATTTTTATCTTGTTGTTTTGTGTTGTTTTTTACTTTTTTGTACAAGCACTTTGAATTGTCTTTGGCTCAAAGGTGCTATGTAAATGAAGCTGCATTGCCTTGCCTTGCCTTGATCTCAAATTGACCACCTTTTTAATTGATTTGGGATATCTGGTAGCAGTTGAGATATTATTTCAGCCTATGTGACGTAAATTAGCTAGTACAAAAAAAATTTCAGTCAAAATTCTTCCAGTAGCTTCCATGTATGGAGAAAATATTTTAAAATGATATAATGTTTAATATCATAGTTAAAGAAAAATCAAACATATTCCAGAAAAAGTATTTGCCCTTATGTATATTTTTGTGTGAGAAAAAAATAATCATGTCACAAAATCATTTTTATCGTAATTGCTGCTGTTGCTTTTAAAATATTCAATCAAATCAAATCAAATCAAATCAAATCAAATTCAAAAATACTTTATTTATCACAAAGGGAAATTAACATCATCTAGCACAGCTCACACCCTGGGTTTGAACTGTTTGACCTGCTGCCCCCTCGCAGGCGCTACAGGTGCATCAAGGCCAGGACAAAAACACCTTATTTTCCAAAGCAGTCCCCACCCTGAACTCAACTGGACTCTAACTGTGCAATACCTTCATCTCTGTGCAGTACAATGCCATTATACAAATATTTTAGCAATATTTTATATTTATATTATATTTCTTTTCAAGTGCCACTTGTAAATAACTGTCTAATTATCTAGATAATGTTATTATCCGCATGTATTTCGTATTCTTACACATTTTTTATTTTCTGCAGGTCTTTTACATTGTTTATTTCTGTATATATTTTTTAGAGATATTTTTTGCACGGCCCTGAAAGGAGTGGTCCTCAAATCTCATCGTAAAATGTGTATAATGACAATAAAAGGCCTTCTTTTTCATTCTAAATGGTGTTGGGAGTGACTCATTTAACTAAGGAGTTGTTTTAGATGGTGAGGGCTGTGGGCAGGAAAGATATTCTGTAAATGGAACTGAATTATACTGGTTATGATCATTTACTCCTAAAATACTATATGTATTGAACTGAACAACAATGTATTTATCAGCATAAGCCAATACTTGAATGATTTTGTTTTGTCCTCTGAATTTTGCACAGTGTTGTACATGTTGTCCATTCTAAACTAAGTAAAATAAACATGAAATAAAAGGCATATGGTGAATATACTTGTTTGACTTCAAACAAAATTAAATAGTGAAGTATGCTGTAGATGGAATTTATTTTGTTGTTGGATGCCTTTGATTCTTCCAGCTGAATGCAGGCTTTGGTCTCACTTCCTGCTGTGAGCTGTAATGCAAAAATGTATTATTAAAAGAGTTCGCAGACAACAGTAAACAGTATAGTGTTCGAATTGGTTTACCAGGGGCTTGGCGAAGGGGCGGAGACCACCGCGTTTCCCTTCACACAGGATACAATGATGCCACAGTACGCTCTTTCTTTTATACAGTAACAGATAAACCTAACAGAGAACATATGAAGCAGGTCAGACTATTTTTTAATTTTTATTTTGCTAACTGGCATACTTGAATCAAATGTCAGAGCCATACTTGTTCCACATTGGATCGATCTCCAGGACCCTGGGGTCTCCAATGACAATCAGTAGTTTTCTGGCTCGTGTCATTGCCACATTGAATCTCTAGAGAGATATAGTAGAATTTAGTTTATTAACAGCATAATGATAAAGATCTGTTAATGGCAATAGCACAATATATATATACGTATATA
>JAVLVB010000002.1:4261353-4271886 GCA_032876305.1 Orestias chungarensis
ATATATGTATTTTATACCAGTTATAGAGGTACCAATACTGACTTTTGTGAAAATAAATCTGCATGTATTTGAAATAACAATGGAATTCTCTATTTATTTGTTTAGTTTGGGTGCAAATAAATGTTGGGTGCAAATAAATGGGGGAACCCAACCTTCTGAGAAAAATTGCTTGGTGGTAAATATTAACAACAACAAAAAAACAAAAAAACATAGCCTACCTTGTAGAGAATTATGTTTTTTTTAACTTGTGAAACCTTCCTTGGAACTTTATCTTTTCTACTTAAAATCCGCTATTTACAAAGCTAACCAAAAACACTTAAATATATTAGATATATTGGAGTATACTTTACAGTTCTCCTGCAGTTCTGTTTTAGAGGAAAAACAATCTATACAAGATTATGCTGCTACAAAGAAAGATAAATATAACCTTTTCAGCATACATTTTGCAATAAATGTCAGTAAAAGTTGCTAGCGCTCTGGCAAGAAGTGAAACTAATTGTGTGTTAAAATGAAAATGTATGAACAGTGGGATATTTCTCACCTTCTCATCTTTCACAAAGCCCAAGCCGAAGCCTTGTTTAGGTGAGGTCACGCTGGGATGGCTGCGGACGGTGGACACCAGGATCACATCCGACTCTTCCCCCTGAAAGATCTCAACTGTGCCAACCTGCAGAAAAAAGAATCAAATGCATACTTTATTTTATATCTTTGTAAAACTGTGATAATTGCTAAAAAATAAAATTTCATACCAAGACATTCTCCAAGTCTTCTTGGATTAGATCCCTGTCCGTGTAAAGGGATGCTTTTATCTTTTCCACCTGGTAGTACATAAAACAGAATAGTGAAACAAAGATTAAGATTCTTCTAAAAAAATTATATATATTTATATTGTACTAATAAAGACAGTCCCCATCTATAGCATTCATTAAAAGTTCAAAAACTAACAAATTACTTACTTGTTTTTTGTATGGAGTGACAATACCAATTTCCTTCCGTTTGATTGTTTTCAGACCATTTCTGTGACGATAACTGATAATGGATTTTAAGTATTTCTTCACTATGTCCACCTCAGCCATATTGTATACAGATGGGTTGTTGGGATCCTGTTCTTTCTTGCCTGCCACCCCATGGAACATTACAGGAAAATCCTATATTCAACAGAATACAGATGGGGTTAAAGGTGAAGGGAAATTGATGGTTGTGCCGTATTTTGTCTGTGTTGGACTTGCTTACCTTCCTAGGCAGGAGTTCCCATTTGTTGTACAAACTGTCCTCATGGTGACCACAAGGCTGGAGTTCAGAATCATAGAACAACTCATTGGGAATTTTCAGAATTGCAGGATGGGATCTATGAAAACAGAAAGATGTTGTTTTGTAATTTTGACATTTTTCATGATTTATCTATAATAATGTGACAAACTGGGACAAAATAGAAATAGTTCAGAATGAAATGTCAATATAGAAATTCAGATGGGCATAGATGAAACTGATTTATGTTTAAAAATATTTATTTCTCAAAAACAAACCTATAGTTCCTCAGTAGTTTAGTCATGAAGAGGCCGTTAAAGCCGTTGGTCATGTGTGGTTGGTACAGACTGCTTTCTGTCATCAACCTCTCCAGCAAGGACACACCTGCAAACGGTCAACACTTTTATTCCACTTGAAATCTTATTAAAGGCAAAGACCATCCACCCATCCATGCAAGCTTGTTCGCTTTTAACCAATGGACTAGATGTAAAAAATAAATAAATAAATAAATTAAAAATAACCCTTTCAGTTCCTTGTATCTAGTTTCAATTCCGTCTTTTACCAGACTTGGTTTGGTTCCATCTGAAATATTAAAAATTCTAATATGATAGATCGATGTATTCATCTATTTTTTTAATCAAACACAACTTGCCCCAAAGTGTTATATATCAATAAATAAACCTCAATCAATAAAACAACGTAATCCCAAAGCAGCCCAGCATGTTTTCAATCGCATTTTGATCACATATTTAACCATTTACATATGGGAAAACACTATATTGTGAACGGTGCTTACCCAGGCCATTTCTCGCTGCTATCTGTGATACAACAACGGGGCCCAACTGTTTTGGATCACCGGCGAGAACAACCTGGCCTATTTCTGGTTTCAGCAACCCTGTTAAAAATTAATTGAAGGCATTTTTCTTTTTTTAAACAAAATATTTACTTTGTATGGTGTTTTAAAAGAAATTTACCAATTCTCACCTGCCATTGGAATTAAACATTCTGTTTCTACAGCCTGGCCCGCCTCATCCACAATGATGTAACTGTAATAGCCTGGAGGAACACCGCCTGTCACAAGCCTGTAAAACACACACACACACACATACACATACAAAGAAAAATTATATATTAACATTTAGCCATTTCGGGTCAATCATTATATAAACTGAAGTTTGAATCAAACATAATTATATTTTTTTGTAGAACAATTTCTCAGCTTAACAGAACAAAATTTAGCCTGTAGCAATTGAAACCAAACTTTATTTTGGTTGCAATGGAACTTAAATTTGATTAAAGAAATAACAATTAAAAATGTCCACCATGATCTTAACATGTACCGAGCAGGTTCAACAGGTGTTTAGGGGATGGAGTGTAACTAGTGATACTACAGATCTGATTATCAACTGCCTCTGAGAAAAGTAGTTGCTTTTACCTGTTGGTGATTTCTTAACAGGTGTTTTTTTAAACACTAAAAAAAGTGTTTAAAATAAAGTACCTTCCAGCAGTTTGAAGAGTGGTAACCATGATCTGGTGTTGCATCAGATCCTCTTTGGTTGGAATTTCGAAAGAGCTTGTCTCAGCATTATAGCTGCAGCGCCCCTTTAGTCACAGTTGAAAGCACACATAGGCATTAATAGCACACATTGCTGTGAATGGAGTATAATTGACTTGTTCAAAAAGAGATTTTGCTATTTTTTCCAATACAGAACACTTTTTGGTTATGTTGTCTTTATCCTCTTTAAATGTAGTCGTGACAAACAAAGTGAATAATCCAGACCTTCACAATTTGCGGGATCTTCTCCAGTTTGTAACTTAGGGAGTATAGGCGAAACACATCCAGGTTCCTGTTTTCATTCAGGATCTTCTCACAGAGGTGGTCCGTTGCACTGTTGGAGGGTGCACAGACCAGGATGTTGCAGTCTTGAGTTTTAATAATCTGCTTGATGACTTCAACCAACGTTACTGTTTTGCCTAACCCATGGATGAGAGAAACACATATCTTAGTAAAGGCAAAACAGGGCAGTCGTAAGATGCAAAATCTCAAACTGTACCTGTGCCAGGTGGACCAAATATGAGGTAAGGGGCAGGTTTTGCAGAACGTGCTAGAATGTGTGCAATGGCTTTTTGCTGCTCTGGGTTGTTTTCAAAGCTTGGCATACTGGGGATGAAGGCTTCAGCTTTACTCGTTTCAGTGTTAAAAGGCAAAAAACACTTCTTTTTTTTTTTACTTTCATAGATACTGACTGACCTGTTGAATTTTGGGATCACAGCCCTGGACCACGAATTGAGTGTAAAACATAGTCCCCCAGGGAAGAGCAGGCTCATCAGTCTATGCCTGCCCACAAGCGCCGCTGCTCTGTGTTGCGTTCGCAGTGGCATTCGTTGGAGTGAAAATAAAAGGCTGCACCTAACACCCTTGTTAAATTCTCTTGGGAAGCTGTAATCAAATTGAAATCAATTTGAACGAAACTACAGGAGGAGACAAAAAAAAAAGAGCCAGTACACTGTAACTTCGTAAACCTGTTCATATTCCTTAACTTCTCCAGTTTTTGAGGGGTTAAATTTATGTGACAGACTCATAGAGAGTAACATGTTATTATAAAGGGAAGGAAAAATTATATATTGTTTTTTTATTGTTTTTATTTCCTTATTTATTTTATAACCTGAAAATCTGAAAAGTGTGGCGTGCAAATGTATCTCGTTAGCTTTCAGCTATTTCAGCTACCATTACTCAGCCCTTTTTGAACCATATTTCTATGCAGTCTGTAGCTAATAGTCCTTTGGATTGTATATCTATCAACCTTTTGGAGCTGTTGAAGGAAAATTATTTCTATTGGCAGCAAATTTGAGTATTTTTTTTTTTTTTCTTAATTCCTCCAGTTTGGACAGAAGCATTACTTTTTTTTCAGCAAACAATCTCTTTAGTTTTGGATACTGTACATCTGAAGGAATTTCTGCTTCTATTGCATTACTTTTGGATGTTTGTTATGATGCATAACAATGGAACCAAGTTGGTTTACAACTGGAGCAGCTGATTAACATCACAAATGCTGAGATGTTGCCTCAACCACCACACTTAACCACAAATCTCAAAAGTGGTAAAAAAGGAGGCGTTTTGGATTTACAGCAGAAGGCGGAGAGGACAGAGAGAGAAAGAGGAAGTTTAAATCTCTTCTATCTGGACCCTCTGGAGAACTATACATGAAGCTTCTTATGACTTTCTTTCAGCTATGTCTTTCTTCTCGTCGGTGTGTATTTGTTTTCTGTCTACAGTTTTTCCCAACTGAGCTTCAAATCTCGGTTCTTGTTTCTAATCCCCTTCCTGGTAGCTCCTCTGATTAATGTCATGTTGAAGGGATGGTCTTTGTTGGTGTATAATTCTGCCTTACGCCTTTAATTGAAACTAATGAGCCACCTATAGATTATTAATTAAAAACAGTTCCCTGATTGCTTGGGCATTTTTGGGCAGTTTTTCCTCTAACACTTCTCCAAGGCCTTACCAGAGCTTTTAAAACCATCTTTTGATGATAGTGTTTGTATAAACAATCTTCCTTTATGAAGTGCAAGTCAAATGCTTGTGTTTCAAAGTTGCTATTTAAATAAAAATAATCTATTTTTTTATTCTGGGATTCAATTGGTTTAGTTATTAAAGAGACTTCTGCAATGAATTAGTTCTTTTTTACATTGTGAACAAAGACAGCTGAATATAAGTATCACCACTGTTTCCAAATTCTTAGTTGTAAAAAACCTTCCAAAAAAACTGGGAACCAAATACAACTTTCTTTCCCCATACATTTGTGGTTTAACATGGCAAAAGTAAAAACTTTGAGGAGTATGGAATGTTTTATTTTTAAAAAGACACTTAACTCCTCACTTAACAGCTACATAATTTCTCTGTCACTGAAAGTGCGCCATTAGTGTATGTCCTGTTTCAAGCCTGTCTAAAAAGTGATCAGCTGATAGCTGCTTTTGTTAAAGTCTTAAAGATAAATGTAAAATGTAAACTAATGCTTTGATTCTGCTTTTTAAAGGTAGGCTAATATAACATTCTCAAATTAGAGAGAAAAAGAAATTGCGTTCTTACATTTCTTCAAATTTCATGTAGATTTGCTCCTCGTCCACATCATCCACCCATCCTCTGTATGATATCACTTCCTGTTCCTGGTTCAAAGGCGTCACCAGTACGTTGCATCCAGTCAGGACAACATTAGAAATTTTTAAGACATCTTTTGCCTGATTTCAAAAGCAAAAAGAAAAAAAAAATCCTCCAACTCACAGTAGCAAAAAAGCTTTAACTCATGTACTGTCATGCCAAACAATGTAGTAACTTCTTAGGTTTTCATGTTCCAGCTAAACATCACCTTTACAAGCAGCATATCTTTTTCGTTTTTGTCAGTTATTACAAGCACGTCCTCTCGGTTGCATTTCTCAAGAGCTGACTGGATCTCATATTCCTCCAGGTGAAGCAGCAAGTGAAATCTCCAAGAGTAGTTATTCCAGCTAAGAGGCTTTTCCTCCAAATCCCTGCAAAATACCAATAGTATTATAAAGGTGATGGCCAAGAATCAAGAATCACAAAATTTTACGCATAGAGCGTTATGCATTTTAAACAATGACAATTTTACAGTGGATAAAACTCTTAGTTGTGAAATTGCCACACCATATTGCAGTACTATATTGTGAGCAACCCCATGAATAAACATTTCAGAGCAGAAAGTGTAACTAGATGAATAATTGAACACACATATCTCTTTCTACTGTGTTTGTGATGTTTTGGGGCAGTGGGTATTTCTTGAGAAACACCACTGGTTTAAGTAGGATCTCACAGCTGCAGAAGAGAAAAATAAAACAAAATAAATTTGGGAAGATATTAGATTGCACAAAAAAAGAGTGGCAAACAGAAAAAGGCTTCACTGGTTACCCTGTCCGAGGTTTCCTCTTTGTGGTCTGAAAGCTTTTCTCTGGTTTAGACTGGGCAGGAAAGTTCTCACACGGAGGTGTTTGACGAATGACTTCCAAGAGGCGGATAATGTCAAACTTTTCTGAATGTTGGATGCCTCTTTTAAAATTAAAGATCAGCAGCTGCTCATAGACGCCGGAGAAGTCAGAGTTGAAATGAATTTTCATTTTGTATGATTCTCCTGGAGCCACAATGCAAAGAAACATTTTGCCTCTCATTAGCTCAACCTTTTATCACTTTGGATTGTTCATTTCGTAAATCCAAAGTTAAAACAACAGTTTGTGGATTGCCGATGTGGATTTTTTGTTTTGTGTCAAAGGTTTAATTACCTGGCCGGATAGGGTGATCTTTGATGGATTTGATAATGTTTCCATGTCGGTCCCTGACTGTGAAAGTGTTTTTCACAAAATCAAACGTCTGGAAGGTGAGATATACTCGCTTGACACCGGCGTTTTCCACGTTCACTGGCACAGCTTTCTGTGCCAAAGAGAATGTTTCAAAAAATACATTAGATTTTATTGCATCACATTATACTGTAAATAAAACGTATCAATGACAATATGTTTATTGTTAAAAGCAGCGCTAAATATTATGAACAACAAAATTTTTAATGCCAATAAATGTCCATATGTTGAGCCTGTGCAGAATTAAAAGATCCGTATTATTTGAATAATGTCGTTTCAAATAGTCTTGGAAGGAATAAACTTGTACTTTGAACTACATGTGTTGCCTTCTATAACCGTTTCTCATCCCCTCTTGAAATTAAAAGTTAATATTGTAAAATTTAAGAAGACACTTCAGAACCATGCTTTTTACCATGCAGAAACATTTTCACGCGATTACAGTAGCCCATCACCAGAGGGTGCTGCTATTATTCTCACGTTTGAATAATCCAGGGGGCTTTTGGGGGCAAGACATGATGCTGAGAAACAAGCCATCCCAAAATAGAAAAGAAAAGTAGATTCTAAATGTACAAAACTTATTGAGGTGAGTGTGTAGTCTGTGTTACGAGGCTCTGTATGTGATGAAGAAATACAATTTGTGCACATCAACTAATAACTGAGCAAACAATTTAACCTTGATGGGGAAAAAATGCAGCTCATTAAACAATTCAAAAGTCTGAAATCACAGCTAGACGTTTACAAAAAACTCAGTTTTATCAATACACTCTGTTGCATCTTTAAAAACATTCATGACAAAAATATTCTTTGTCCACATTCTTTATGTTGACATAGACAAAAATGACTTTGAAACACCTGCGTTAAGCATGTTAAGTCCATTTAAGGATTTTGAATGTTACCCAGCTTGGTCTCACCTCCTTTTTAGTCACAGTGACGGAAATTTTGTCCTTCACTGCAAAAGGTTTTGAAGTTACTCTGACTTTATATTTCTTGAAGAACGGTTCAGCGCTGTGTAGATAGCAAGATAAAGAAAGACGTCAGCTCATCAAGCTGTGACTGCACTACAAAAAATAGCCAATACATAGATAGCATATTGAACACATATTTTGTTAGGTCTTTATTCTTCGATGAGCAAATGATTCAACAACTGGATTGAAACATCCAAACAAAAAGATCTTTAAAATATTACTATAAATAATAACAGTTTTAAATGTCCTGAATGATCTGAGAGTGCCCAAATGTTTAATAACCAATTCAAATAGTCAGACTAAACTGTAAAAAATGTAATAAAAATAAAAATACAAGAATACTAGACTTCAAATAATTTAAAAGTTGCAACTGATTACCATTTACTCCTGTATTGCTGGAAAAGCTTTGCCATCTTTTGACGAAGCTGAATGTTCTGGAGGGCTTGTGTTCCCATCTGTTGTTCCGTCAATGCGATTGCCTGGTTCTGGCCACTCGATGCTGGGTCTTCTTTCTGTGTAGACCTCAGCCGCTGATCTTGAGCTTTATCCATTTTATTATTATTTTTTTAAACTGTGAGAAATGCTGTTTAATTAATTAAATATATTTACATTTTTTATTTTTGCATTTAACGTCGTAGTTTCACAAGTAAGTATTTTAAAAGGATTTGACAAATGTTATTTGGATCATGAGCTAAGATAATATTCAGGTGATCCATTTAACAGGTACATAACTGTCAGTTTATGTAAATAACACAACATTAGCAGTAACTTGAATAGTTTTTACAACAATGTTGCAAAAATCAGAATATAAATAGCATTTTTTCCTAACAGTTTTATTTATCCTTTAGCATTGTTTGTGTATGCATTAAAGCCCCTAACATCAACCCCTAAATGCTTTAATGAACAATAACAATGACAAAACTTAGATTGCTTTTAAAAAAAGTGACATAAAACAATATATGAGGAGTGAAGTTCACAATTGTTATGATGTAACTCAAAGCCTTTTGGTCCATTTCGTAATATAAGGACAAATAACCAACAGCTTTTCTTTTTTACAAGAAGCATTTTTGACAACACAAGTTTAAGAAGGTGTTCCAAAAACACAAAAATATACATTTACAAAAAAAAAAGTCTAACACATATTTACAAAAATTGTGCACATATGATATGTTCCATGCATTTATGGGCTACTTTATAAGATGTTTACTAAATATTTAAGAAATGCATATGAATTGGTATATTGCTTGAATGTATCCCCAGCAAGTGCAGTGAAATCAAGAATCTGGTTACGAGACATACTTACATTTTTGTTTGTTTAGGAATAGACCCAAGCTGGTTTTGAAGCCGAAGTTAAATCTGTTACTGCCTGATTGAAAAACAAAGAATGTTTGAAATAAAAAACAAAACAAAACAAAACAAAAAAACTTAGCAACAGTGATTGTGATTCTTTTTGTATTTGAATCTAGAATGATGTAATGGAAGGTTGATGTATTGGATTTGTTTACTTTTAATAAGTACAATTCATATTGCTGTTTTGTGCTATATTCTTTAACAGTTTTAGTAATTGGTGGTTACAGCCCCGTTGTTTCCATGACAACAACAGTGTATTTGCATGTACCAGCAGGTTTCTAAAGCGGGGCAGCTAAAGTAAAACAGCATATTCTCAATGGTGGTACAAAGAAACAGTAAAAACACAGGAGCCAACGGAAGGTTCTTGTTATTTAGTTATTTTTGTTATCACTTCTGCCATTTTAAAAGATTGGGTTTCTTTCAACATCTCTTTCTCTTTTTTTAACCTGCCATATTAGGCTGATATCGTCTCTCATTTTTAATTATACCAGGACTAGTTTTCAAAATGTTTGTGTTTTTTTGTTTTGTTTGTTTGCTTTTTTTTTCAGTGCTGCTCATACATAGACACACACAGCTTTTAAATAAACGTAAAAAAAATAGTCCTGATATAATTTACCTCTGAATCATCAACTGCAAAGGTTTTTGGGGATTTTCAACTGTAGTTTAAGAAAATAAAAAGACCTTTGAAAAAGTTATATAGTAGGGAGCCTCTGGCAGAACTTAAAATATTATAAAAAAAACTAAACTAATTGATAAAGACTGTAGTTTGTAGAATGTAGACAAATAATAATAATAACAAAACAAAACAAAACGTATGCAATGCATGAAAAGGGAAAAAAAATGTCGCTTTGCTTTTTATCCGCTGACAAGCTGTCATTACTTCTTCTTTTGTGTCACTGGTCAATTGGCAAACCTTTTATCACAGCAGGGTGTAGCGGAGGGGACACAGGTGCGGCCATTAAAACAGATTTGATGCGTACAAAGTGACAAGCTCTTGTAATCGAAGCGGTTAATAATCCATGGCCAGGAAATGGTTGATCAAAGCTAAAAATGTGCCGGATCCTGAGGTTTGTTGTTTTTAAGACCTGAAAACAATTTGTTTTTTTTCAAGCCTAAACGACAACACAGATATAGCAGTGAAGCGTTTTCACATGAATAAAAACAGAAACAGCTGGTCTCTGAAAAACTTGCTCTCATGAATAACAGATGGAGTACCAGGAGGCTTGTATTTCATGTCATTGGGTATCACTTCAACAAAGACAAAACAATTTTCCTTTTTTTTAAACCAGTGTTTTTTGAGAAGTGGATTTTCAATTGCATGTTCAGTTTGAATAAATAACCTCAAAGAATGATATAATGAATGTATTTATTTTTAGCTAGATCTTTTAAAAGTTAATTTTTACCAAGAGTTTATCCTCTTGTAATAGTTTTGAAATATATTAAACCAGGCGCTTCCACAAACTTTTCTAACATGGAAATTGGGGATTTCAACTACTTGAAATACAAAGATTTATGACTTCAACCTGTTTTGATTACTATTACATTTCTTAGTTTTAATCCCAAATCTTTGTTTGTCTGCATTTTAAAATCCTATGATGTGAAC
>JAVLVB010000002.1:4271986-4284285 GCA_032876305.1 Orestias chungarensis
TATATATATATATATATATATATAATATTTCTCTATCCTGACCCAGGCCCTTACCCTAAACCATTGCCAGCACATGCCAAACGCTAAATCTTACCATAACTCAGTTCCCACCATTGTCATATATTTAACCCCTGACACAGAAACTGCATTTTGTACCTGTGCGGACCAGATTTTTCCTCACAGGAGGAAGTCCGTCCCTACATGAATAGTATTGTTTAACTGTAAGTATAGCTTTAAGGGCCAGTTTCAATTAAACAGTTTCTGCTTAAAGAGACTCACATCAAGAGCTCAGAATGCATTAAATATCTGATGGCCACCGACAAAACAAATCAAGATTTTGTTTAGCACAAACAAGAGCAAGTCTCTTCCACATGCCTTCCTCAGAGTTTTTGTGTGAGGATAACAGGTAAAGTTTTTTATTACAGGTACCCCTAATGAAAATGAATCTAAGTTGGTATAATGTGTTGAATACTTAATTTTGACTTGGAAAGAGTCAAGTATCTTTAGTATCTTTAGTATCTTTATACTTACCAGGAACTATATTGTCTGATAGTGTGTCACAAACTTTTACAAGATGTTGTTTGAATATGTAAATGTAGGGTCATTCATGTTTGAGACAAAAAAAAAAAAAGGAAACAACATACGTTTTTTAAAATGTTTAAAAAACAGCAGAAAGTAATGAGAGGCCTTGCACTTTCTTGCAGTGATTTTTCCGATAGAGCAATGCAAGCCCACACTTTTTCTTAACAGTTTTCAATATAAATAAATAATACATGCTTGCTGGCAGGCTCAGTGGTGCTTAGCAATGATTTCACAGACTGGTACACCCAGGAGTAGGCAGACAGGCAGGCAGCTGGGAAGTAATTTTGCTACATCGCTGATGAAGAGTCCCCAGTGAGGCAGGTGCAAGGATGCAGCAGGTGTCTATATGTATATATATATATATATACATTTAACCTAAGGTCATCCTCTCAACAATTTCCCCCAGATTAGCTGGCATCCCTCCAACCACCTGCTTCTTTTAAAGTAATCATAAATGTATTTTAATTGGTCAGCTTTTGGTCACATATGCACCATATTATCACCACTCTTTTTCCTCTTTTCTTCCGTTTGTATACTAGCAACTTGTGAGGTCTTCACAAAGCAGATGTATTTTTACAGATTGCATTAGACACAGGAGGGCCACATATAGTAAATTAATTGTTTCTGAAAGTATTTGGTTGCACTGGATTCTTATTAGGAGTATAATAATGAAAGAGGCTGATTACAAATCCAATTCACACTTTGAATTTTAAAACCAAAACGTACTACTACCGAAATACGTGCTACCTTGTCTATTTAATAAATTCAGGTTAAGATAAAATAAATTTGAGTTTATAATTTGACATAATTTACCAATGTGTGTTACTATTTTTTCCAAGGCAGAAAAAAAAATGTAAGGAACAACCATTTTTTTCCAGGACTGTGTATCCTATCCAGCAAAACTGTAAAGCCATTTAAACAATCAGTGTTTACAGTTAGTCTCATCACCACAACCTCAACCACGAGCTACTAGTATGTCACTTTTCACAATATTTGGATTTATCTCAAACTGAATTTTGGGTTTTCATCATCTGTAAGCTTTAACTTCAAACTTCAAACAACTTGTTTTTATCTCCAAAAAAGGGCAATTTAGTTTGCACCTCTCTCTGGTCAATAAAGCAATCAATCTTAAAATACAATGGGCACCTGTTAAACAATACAATGGCAACATCTTTGGCTACTGGCCAACCGAGCTTAAAAGCCGAATGGCTGAAGGAATCAAGGAATTTGAATAACGATTGGTGTTCTGTTTTGAAAAAAAAAAAAAAGTAATCTATTATACTGTAAACTATTTAGTTGGAAATTAATAGGCTTCATTTAGTGAAACCGTTTTCTTTTTTTTAGATCTACCTACATTTTCCAAAAAACATTACATATTTTCTTTCTACTTTCCAAGAATAGATATTACATTTACTTGGTCTATCACATACATCCCCCAACATAGATTAAAACCTGACAATGAAATAAGACAAAATCTGATACAGTTCAATAATTAATACTTTTGCATGTGACCCCAATATACTTCCGAAGTCCATATATGCGGTCCACTTTCATTGTGGAGAAAGGTTAATTAACAGCCAATTAAATTCCTTTCATGGAATAGACTGACGATAAATTAATTTTTCATGGACATAATAAAATTTCACAGTAAATCACCATGTCATTCTGGTCCACTCAGGGGATTTAAAACTTCTGGCTGGTGATCCTACAGAGGACAAACAGGCCATAAATATCATTATTTAAAATGAGACATCTGGTTTTATTACATTTTTCTCTCTTTGGAGTTACAAACGGCACTGTGTACATAGCAATTGATTTTCATAAATATATATCTATTTAAAAAGTATGTAAAATCCTTTTTAGCCTTTGGATGAACTTCTGCTTTTAATATTTAATATTATATTTAATATTAATGATAATGTAGATCCAAAAAGTGTAAGTCAAGGTTACTGTGACAATCATTACTTCTAACAAGATAGATTCACTTAAGTTGGACTTCACTGGCTGCTACAGTATAAAAAAACATTGCGTAGCTGTACAAAACAAAATATAACATAAAAATTATAAAATCAGTTTGCCACACATACAAAAAAATTTAGAACAAAAAAACTAACATGCTGTATTTTATTTGAAAAGTTTAAAACCTTATTATTTTAGATCAGTCCGCCATGCTCCATTAACACGAGTCCGTTCTCCGGTCATTATCAAAACAACAAGCTACTACAAATCAAACTTTGGATCAAATAACAACTCTCCTCCAGAATCTGGTTTCTAAAGCCTCTGAACTCACTCCCCCTCCGTATGAGGGCGCCACAGCTTCCATCCCTCCTTCACCGCCACTTCCGAGTCATGAGTTTCCGGTTCCGGTTCCCAGAGGGGTCTCACTTCCGGTTCCGGAGAGGTACTCCGGAAGTGCTGGCGGCTGCGAGGGGTTTATCATGCAGTGTTCGTTGGTTTTTGCCCACTCGCCTCATTCATTTCTCAATGATGACGCCAAGATAGCGTTTGTTATCAGTCAGTTGTCCGGAACAGCGCTCAAATGAGCTGAATGTCGCTTCCATAGATATCCGGAGTTTTGTTTGTTTTTTCATGACTTTAGAGAGGAGTTCATAAGGGGTTTTGGTCATGAGACCGATTATTTGACGGTCTCCCGTAAGATGCAGAAGATAAGACAGGGTTCCAAGAACGTGGCAGAGTTTGCTATTGAGTGTAGAACTCTGGCGGCCTGGTTGGAATGGGACCCTCGCTCTTTAAAGAGCGCCTTAAATGAACACTTACAATATGAACTCGCTTTGTTTGATGAACCCCATACTCTAGAGGAGTTTATTTCTCTTGCTGCTCGTGTTGACGGCCGTCTGAGAGAAAGGGAACCTTTAAGGGTAAACCACAGAATTTCTGTCAGCCAGGCCCCTGCAGTCGTTTAGCCTTCGTTCCAGCCTCACAAAGCCTCCCCTAGGACTGTTCCTGAACCCCTTAAATTGTCGTCGACCGGAACCCATGCAGGTTGGACGAACCAGGTTAACCCCGGAGGAACGGCAACAGAGGATGCAGTCTAGGGAGTGCCTATACTGTGGAACCCCAGGTCATTATATCGCCAATTGTCCAACCATTCGTAAGGAGAAAACTCCACGTGAAGGTCCGACGCTAGGCAACAGATGGTCCAAATCTATCGTCTCAGCCAGTCACTTCTTCTTCTTCCGGCTACATTGATCCATAACCATAAAACCTTCGACCTGTCCATTTTACTTGATTCCGGTTGTGAGAGATCCTTAGTTGCCCAAATACTCGTTGACCAGTTACAATTACCCAACTCAACCCTAGACACCGCGCTCCAGGTTGCCGCTCTTCACGGCAGATCACTACCCCGGATAACCCCCATCACCAGTCCTCTACAGTTAGTCATCTCCGTAAACCATAAAGAATCTATACCATTTATTGTTTTTCCCCCCTCTCAACCTCATATAGTGCTAGGGTTTGACTGGCTCCAGGACCATAACCACACCATCAACTGGTCAGATTGCTCCATTACCTCCTGGTCATCTAACTGCCTCTCCTCTTGTCTCCAGGCCGCCGGTCCTCCTAGCCCGCTCCAGGAAAATGATTCCCAGGACCTCAGTAATGTCGCAGAGGAATATCTGAACCTTAAGCAGGCCTTTAATAAGAGTAAGGCCTGCTTGTTACCTCCTCGGCGACCTTATGACTGCGCCATCGATACTCTTCACGGAACCCCATTACCTTCAAGCCGTCTGTATAATATATCTCACAAGGAGAGGGAATTGATGGAGATCTATATAAACGAGTCCCTCGCCGCTGGCATTATTAAGTCCTCCTCTTCTCCCCTAGGGGCGGGCTTTTTCTTCGTGCCCAAGAAAGATAGTTCACTCCGACCATGCATTGATTACAGAGGCCTAAACAACATCACCGTAAAAAACAAATACCCATTACCTCTCATCACCGCAGCCTTCGAGTCACTTCACCACGCCACCATATTCATCAAATTAGACCTCCGCAACGACTATCACCTCGTCCGTATTTGCCAGGGGGATGAGTGGAAAACAGCTTTCAAACTTCCCTCGGACATTTTGAATATTTGGTCATTCCCTTTGGTCTATGCAACGCTCCATCTGTTTTCCAAGCCCTCATAAATGACGTTCTCCGTGACTTCCTGAATATCTTTGTTTACCTTGATGACATCCTTATTTTCTCCAAAGATCCCTCATACCACCGATTCCACTTCCGTCTAGTCCTCCAACGACTTCTTCAGAACCGCCTCTACATTAAAGCCGAGAAATGTGAGTTCCACCAGACATCCATCACATTTCTCGGCTAAATCTTCGAGGGCGGGCGGATCCGAGCAGACCCCACCAAGGTTCAAGCAGTCACAGAATTGCCCACTTTTGACTCAAGACGACAGCTACAACGTTTCCTAGGTTTTGAAAAAATTTAACACCGTTTCATTAATAACTATAGTCAGACCGTTTCCCCACTCACAGCCCTAACTTCAGTTAAAATAACCTTCATCTGGACCCCCGAAGCCGAACAAGCCTTTCTCAAAATCAAGACCCTTTTTTTCCCGAGCCCCAGTTTTATTTCAACTGGATCCCTCTACAGTTTACCTTAGGGGTCGATGCCTCCAACCTGGGGGTGGGAGCCATCCTCTCCCAGAGATCGGGGGAGGACAACAAGCTTCATCCATGTGCCTTCTTCAGACGTCTATCCCCTGCTGAGCGCAACTACGACATGGGAGACCGAGAACTTCTAGCTATTAAACTTGCATTAGAGGAATGGCGTCATTGGCTGGAGGGTGCTACCCATCCAGTGCTGGTTTGGACCGACCATCGCAACTTGGAATATATTAAGTCTGCAAGACGTCTAAATCTCCGACAGTCTCGCTGGTCTCTGTTTTTCTCCCGTTTTAACCTCTCCATATCTTTCAGGCCAGGATCCAAAAATGTCAAACCCGATGCCCTCTCGCGCCAGTTCTCTCCAGATGATTATCACCCTGGTCCAGCTCCCATAATTTCTCCAGACTGAGTGGTAGGCTCAGTATCCTGGGAGATCGAAGGCATCGTCCAAGACGCCCTCCTCCGTGAACCTGACCCTCTGACCGTTCCCCAGAGGACTATGTATGTACCATCTTCCGTCCGTTCACAAGTCATTCACTGGTTCCACACATCTCACCTCTCCTGTCACCCTGGTTCCAGTCGGACCATAGCTTTGATCTCCTGTAGGTTCTGGTGGCCAAACCTCCACAAAGATATCATCGATTACATTCAAGCCTGTTCCATCTGTTCACGAAATAAGACCGGCAATAAACCCCCTTCGGGCCTTTTGCAGCCCCTTGAAATCCCCAAACGTCCCTGGTCCCACATCGCTGCTGACTTCATCACTGGCCTTCCATCCGCTCAAGGTATGTCCACCATTCTCACCATCATAGACCATTTTTCCAAAGCATGCCATCTCATTCCCCTCCGCTAGCTACCCTCTGCCTTCCAGACTGCCCGACTCCTGGTAAAACATGTCTTCCGGCTACACGGCCTACCCGCAGATATCCTGTCTGACCGTGGCCCCCAGTTTGCTTCTCAAGTCTGGAATCGTTTTTGTGCAGCCTTGGGGGCTAAGACCAGTCTCACTTCTGGTTACCACCCGCAGTCGAACGGTCATACAGAGTGACTGAACCAGGAGGTCGAGGCAGCTCTCTGGTGTCTTACTTCCACCCATCAGACCGACTGGAACCAGCACCTTCCCTGGGTTGAGTATGCCCACAATTCACACATCTCTGCTGCCACTGGTTTGTCTCCCTTCCAGATCTCTTTAGGATACCAGCCACCACTGTTCCCCGTCGACGAGAGGGATATCTCGGTGACCTCCGATCACCATCACATTCGCCGCATCCGAAACATCTGGAAGGAGACCATCTCAGCCCTACATCGATCCTCAGCCCAAAACAAGAAATATGCCGACCGGAGACGCACACCGGCACCTATACCATTGAATCCATCATTAATCCGTCCTCTGTTCGTCTCCGTTCCCTTCGTCACTCCGTATCCATCCCAGCTTCCATGTTTCCCAAATTAAGCCGGTACGAACCAGTACCTTGTGCCCTCCAGCTGACACCCCTCCACCCGCCCGTATCGTTGATGGGCACCCAGCTTATGATGTCCGGAGGATCGTGGCTACCCGTCGACAAGGTCGAGGTCATCAATACCTCGTCGATTGGGAGGGCTACGGTCCCGAGGAGCGTAGCTGGGTGCCCCGCTCCTTCATCCTCGATCCCAGCCTGATTGAGGACTTCGAGGCCTCTTCCTCATCCTCTGGTCCTTGAGGGGGGGTACTGTCAGTGTGAGTTTTCTTTCAGCCACTTCTCCAGTTTGCCACAGGGGGTCACCAGTGCTCTTCCTCTGCTGGAGCAACTTCCACCCTTGGTGCGCCTGGTTGGCGCTGATGAGCTGGGGAAGTATAAGAGGAGTGGTGGATCAGCTACTCGTTGCCCGAGTGTTTGTTTACTCCCGGTAAAACCTAGTGTTAGTGCCAAACTCCAGTGTCTCTAGCCTTTTGAATGCTTCTCATTGTGTCTCTTGTTGCTCCTAGTGTTTGTAAGGATTTTTTGGTTTGCTACTTTGTTTTTTCCCACGCCTCTAACCACATTTGTGTTTACCTCAGGTTTCCTTCAACTCCAGAACTCAAATCAACTTCAAGATCCTCTCTGGTTTCCCTCGTCAATCTGGTTATCACTCCTCTTGGCTCAGCTCGGTCTGCCTGCTCCAGCATAATTCCATCAACTGCACTAACCCCCTGGACTACAGCTTCACTGTCTCCGCTGAAAGAAACTCACCACTCACTCCTCCCTGGCGACAACAGTCACTCTATCTAAGTAAGATCGTTCCCTTAATTTTTCCTCACCCGATTGCTGTTTCTCACCTTACCTGTCCTCACCTTCAGAGGCTCCCGGTCTCCCACGTCGTAGATGTTCTCAGCTCCCTGTCATTTTCTTGCGCCCGGCTGTTTCCCGTTCCTTGCCACTCGTTGCTGTTTGCCCGTTGCTGCCCACCACCGGATTCCCTTCACCACATCATTCTAAATAAAAATCATTGTAAATATCTCCTGAGAGTTCTCATTTCATGTGGGTCAGAAGCTTAAATAACATCACAATTATAACATGCAATGCGTTTAAGTTTACCTTCTTGTTTGTCCAGCTGAAATGCGAATTTCTACACACCCTCAAGTATTCTGCATTCTAAAGGAATCATATTTCTGGATTTCTTAACATTTAAAGTTGCTTCATCCATCATCCTACTAAGCTCAGCAAATGTAAGGTTTTCACTTCCTTTTATTTAGAACAATTTAAGTAAAAGCGATTGAACACATATGCATGCCACACTTTTTAGATATTAACTAAAAGAAAAGCAATAATCCTTTTTTTTCCAGTTCACATAAGTAAATTATTTTATTTGTTATAACTAACAGTACCCAATAAATAAATTAAGCAATCAATGCAAAAAATAAATAAAAAAATGAAGTCAAGGGCTTCGAAAAGATTGGAGAAGAAGAAAGTGATGTGACCACTAGATGGCAGCTTTGTGTAAGGAGAAAAGCACTGATGTGAAGCAGTATTTTCATTTAGTTGGTATTTCGTATTTTATGATAATTTAAAAGGAGTAGTCTTACTGCTGTAAACTAATAAATAAATTTAGCTTTCAAGCATTGAAGTCTCAATGGTAACCACATCCGGTCAGTTTCGACTGAAATTTTTGTCTGTGCAAAAATTAGCAAAGCCAAAAGGAACTGTAAACCAGAGAGGGGGGAAGAAAATGATTGTTATTTATTTCATCCTACATGTTTAATATACAAATCATATCTCCCATAAAATTCATGAATTTTGTCCAAAAACCCCCAAAATGGATACCATTAACTGTAATTTAGCCTTAGATACTGGCTGCAGAGAACCAAATATAGATCAGGAGAAAAAGTTTTCCAAAAATGAGGAAAAGCTTAATTATATTATAGTAAAAATAGGTAAACCTTAAAATAAAATCAATTAAATAATAAACATGGATCTTGTCCCAACTCAACTGAGGTCAAATGAATAAACATAAAACAAACCAACATACAGACAAAGAGCAAAGGGTGCTTAAAAAGGGATGCACTAATCGGAGCTACTCACACGGGAAGGTGCATAACAATGTAAAAAAAATACAACTATAGCAAAAATAACCTTAAACAAAAGTTATTTCGCCCTTCAGTGTATTAGTAAAATGTTCATGGTTTAATGGCCTCCAACACCTCCAACAGGCATATTTTAAAAAGACAAACAAGTGCAAGTAAACAACTGAGACAAATATCAATTAAAGTTTGCATCCCTTAGAAAACATATATCCAAAAAAACTTGTGTATGTAACATACTTTGTAACCAATGATAATACACATAAAAAACATACACTAATACTGTGTGGTGGTGGTGATGGTAATAGTAGTAGTAGTATAAGACTTCAGCAAGAAGTTTGAGTATTTATTCAATGTCCTTGATAACACATGTTGGTTTTCTTCACTAGTTTGCACTTTGACCATACTAGTTAAACATTATTTGTACTAGTTAAGAATTTTGTTGCACTAGTATATCAAAAGATTCTACTAGTCACACTTTTCAAGAAACTAGTAGCAATTTTGTCCAGAGGCTGTACTAGTGAGGCCATACCTCCTATTATTAGCATTAGAGTCTGAGCTAGTCATCATTTTTACACAATAGTGGGCTTCTCTGTCAAAGTAGTCAATTTTTATATTACACTAGTTTACTAGTGGGCTTTAAGATGTCTGATTTATGCCTACTAGTTAACTAGTGGCAGTCATTTGTATGAACTTCTTTTCTAGTAGGAGCAAAGATGTTTACTTGTAAGAAATACGAGACCCTAAAACTCAAACTACAGTAAGTCTATGCCTTACTAGTCAACTAGTATGGCAAGACATTTTTCCTGGTTATTTAGTGAGGTGCAAAATCTCCTCATGTTACATTAGTTCATAGCAATTTGTTTAACTTATAAACGTGTTAATGTCAAAAGTTAAACTTGAAAACTTGTTTTACATGTCAACAAATTAGATCAAAATGGCATGACTAGTCAATGTGTGTCACTTGTTAACTAGTTAAGAAGATTTTATCCCACTGCTAACAGTATTTGTCAATCATGTAAATGCTTGGTATTCATGTTGGATATTTTCTTACATGTTAGACCTTTTTGTTAACTAGTCAAGCTTTCCTTAACACTAGTGAACCACTTCAACAAACTAGTGAGGCATTTGCAAGTAGGGTATTTGAGTATCACTAGTGGTGCTAGTGGACAACACAATGTCAACTAGTTGACTGGCTGAATTTAAGGTGCTTACGGGCAGGGCAAAGGGGTGTTAAACAGGGAGATGGGGTGCTGGTTCTTGAATGGGGACTCCGCCCAGTGGAAATTTAACTGTTTAAAGCCTGAGCAGCTCTCAG
Organism: Orestias chungarensis; assembly: GCA_032876305.1. Classification (NCBI taxonomy): domain Eukaryota; kingdom Metazoa; phylum Chordata; class Actinopteri; order Cyprinodontiformes; family Cyprinodontidae; genus Orestias; species Orestias chungarensis. The sequence goes on from JAVLVB010000002.1 coordinate 4,282,050, forward strand.
TGTTTTTAACTTCACCTCCTTAATGATTGTGTACAACAAATAAGGAAGATACCAGATACCAAATTTATGTTTTATTTCATATTATTTTGTAATTTGTCGCATTGACAGTCTCTCAGACCATCATGGTAAGAAGAGAAATATCTGAAATGTTTACTAGTTAACATGTCAGATATTTTAAAGCCCCACTAGTACAATGTAAAAGTTGACTAGTTTGGCCAAGAAGCATTATTGTGTGTAAAGAGATGACTAGCTCGAACTTTGAAGCCATTAGTAGGAGGCAAGGCTTTACTTGATAAAGAAACGCTGTGTTGTTGTGGACCCAGATGCAGAAGATGGAGACGGCATTAGATAAGATGAAGATTTTATTGCAGGTTTGGATGATGAACACAGGGAACCAGAACGGCTAAAAAACAGAGAGCGAATGCTGGCGAAGCATGTGGAGGTGCAGCAGAACAGAGAGCGGCAGACTGGAGACAACTAGCAACTAAGGGAACTCGGAAGGAACATTAGACATAATGAGGACAACAACATGGACAACGAGCAGGGAGGAACCTAACGTGGATGATCGAGCTTTGAGGGATTAGGAGAACCTGGTGTATAAGCTAGGGGGATGAGAAGCGGAACAAAGGAAGTAATTAGACAGCAGAGTGATTACAGCTGTGCATGGTTTGAGGGAAAAATAGGCTGAGGAAGAGAGAGAGAGCCGGGGAACTGGGGAACACAAAAAGGAAGTATAACCAAACAATAACATCTAAGAAGACTTAACAGAAAAGGAAATAACATAAGGTAAACAATAAACTTTATAACAACAATATAAAGTAAACTACTACAGCAAACTAAACAGAGACCAAATCACAGACCATGACATTACTAGTAAAGCCTCTGCTCAAACTAGCTGGACAAAAGGGCTACTAGTTGCTTAAAAAGTGTGACTTGTGCAATCTTTTGATAAACTAGTGCAACAAAATGTTGGACTATTGCTAAAAATATTCAACTAGTATGTTCAAAGTATAAACTAGTAAAGACCACTGAGATCTGATGTCAAGGATAAAGAATAAATACTCAATCGGCCATAAGCATGAACCAAACTGGTTTAAGATTCAATCTAAGATTCAATCTAAGAACCCAGCAGGAAGCTCAAGAATTATATTTTCAACTGTAGTTCACTATGTAAATGACTAAATCAAAGAAAGACACATGCTTGTTTAATTCGAGACTGAACTTTGAAACATGTGACTTTCAGTCGTTCAGAGAAAGTTTAAAGGGGTTTACTAAGTGAAGAAGTTGGATTTTAAAGACACGGAAGAGTAATGGAGCTGAATCTTCAACATTTTTTTTTTTAATAAGCGTAACAAGTCAACAAGTAGTAGGAAAGGGATTCCTGAGGAAATATGAGTAACACATTCAAAATCTGTGTTATAATATCATCAGCTGGCCAGCAACAAAAAAGTATACAAACACAAAGGATTGGACCCTCATCCCTGCTTTGTATCTTATTTTAACACATATTGATTATTGTAAATGTAAAATAAAAATAAAAGTAATAATCACAGAAACCTCCTGATTACCTATTGCTTAGTTAACTATGTTATATCTGGCCACCAGAGGAGAACATTTAGTTAAATTAAAAAACAATCAGTATAGGGACACGTGCAATTTAGAACTAAGGCCTAGTAGGTGTTTTTTCTGATGTTAAATAATTATGTACTTGAATATAATTCTGAAACCACTGTATGACTGCATAAATATTTAGGATTTTCCACACAGTGGTCACATCAAAAAAACTATTTTAGAGTTCTTTGTGAAAAGTCGTCACCAGTGAAATATTGGTACCTCTCGACTATAATAAGCATTTGTTTCTATGTTAGAATAAACATAATCTTACATTGTAAACATATTTTAAAAAAAATATGAATTTATATTTTGTTGTTTATTTATTAATTAATCAGATATTCTGAAAATTTTGAATTAATAGTTTGGTTTACCAAAGTGGAAACATGACATCACACAGGGACTCATTTGTTCTACCAAGTCTTAAAAACGGGAATGACAAGAGGACGAAAATTATTACAAATTAATTCTGTTTTTTTTATAAGTCAAGAAACAGCTAAACCTTTCCATATCTACAGCAACATTTAAAACACCTGGTTGCAATTGTGCCTGTGAGAACCAAGAGGATGAAAACCAAAGGCTGGTTTTCCACCACCACCGTGAGGAGGAGCGGGGGGGGGGGGGG
>JAVLVB010000002.1:4293429-4309455 GCA_032876305.1 Orestias chungarensis
GTAAACAAGAAAGCATTCCAAAAGCAGCATGGCCAGTGACCTATTGAAGGCCACAATAGCCATTCCTATGGCACTCCTTATAGAAATGATCAGTTGTGGAACTATCTGGTTAATGAATTAAACTATTAAATAACTACCTGGTAACCAATCTACAAGAAGTTACTCTTTCTATTATTAGTTATATCCTTAAATGTGGAGGCTCCTACAATTATTCAGTGGCAGGTATCTATAAATAGTGCATACTCATATTTAATCACTCATTCCCGGGATAAACTTGAGGTTGTCATGGATTATGGTTGCAAGAGCACTTTACATGAGCTCAATAGATTTAAAATGCACCCAGGAGTTTTAAATCTGCATTTATAGAGTTGTTATTGGAGCTGTTTAACAGCCTGTTTCCCCTTGTGCTGCAGCTTTTATGATATTTTATTACAATGAACTCAAAAAAGTGCGAACAGGTGTATACCATGAAAGAGATCCCAAACTGTCTTTTGATATTTCCTTCAGAGAGAATATCTAACAGATCTCACCTTACAGTTATAGGAGCAATTATGAGTGTTAATGTAATGTTCCTGGCAGCTAGCCTGGATAGTTTAACATTCATGTCTGAATCCATCCTTGACATCTAGCTGTTTTTGATTTTTCTGGATTTTGACCCCATTTCTGTTTTTGGACTTTGATCACTCTTGAGCCCTGAACCTGTTCTACCTCCAACGGTAACAAACCTGTTTTTATCCTTACAAACGAGTTCTGCCTTATCCCAGTGTTTTGCATTTTTGGTTTTTGAATTTGTTTTGGATTTTTGGATTTTTCTTTTTTTTTTTTTATAAATCCGTATTATTATTCATCTGAGTTGTGTCGGTTAAAAGTTTTGGTTCTTCTGCCATGCCTCAGCACGTAACAGTTAAATAATAATCTTGATTTGGAACAATAAAATTAACATAGAAAAAGCTATTTTTACTTTAAATAAGCATGTTTCACATCTTAAAACTGTTGTTAAAATTCATTATGATCCATCTTTATTTTCCATGAAAGATTTTAGTTTTTTTTTTGAATAGTGTTAAAAAATGCCAAGAAAATGCTAATCTTTCTTTGTCATGCAATAGAAAGGATGAGCTCTGGAAATGAAAATGCATAATGTAGCTTATATGTAAGCTTCATTGAAAAAAAAACATCAGCAGTTCCAAATGAATAGTTTTTCCCGACTATATAATGTATGTTCGGGCAATATGGCACACTTGATCCTCTGTCAGTATTGCCCAGAAATGTCAGGACTTTGTCTTTCTTATTTGTCACGGCTCAGGGCTGAAAAATATTAGTGTTGGATCAGCAATTCTCAGCAACTGCTGCAAGCTCAACTCCTGACAGCACATTTAGTTCAGCTGTCTCACTCATGGCACTACTACTCTTCTACTCTTTTTCAAAACCGTGACATGTGAATTACAAGGGGGGAAAAAATTACATGGATACAGAAATTTCTCATTAGGTCATAAGTCTTTAATATTAGCATGAACATACCCATTCCTAAAAGCCTTAGCACAATGTAAAATAAAAAGTCCAAGTCAAAATAGAAATAGATCTATAAATGCAAAACACAAGAAAGGTTTCAAAAACAAAGGTATGGAATATTGTAAAAGGTTTACAAAAAATCTTACAAACACACCTGAACAAATATATTTACCTGCACTGTGGAAAACAACACATAACCATTTTTACCAATTGTCTAATACTAAATTAAGCAAAGTATTTTCTTTCATATGATTATTATTCATCTATTTATTATCTTCTACTTAATACAGGATTGGTTGCCGGAGTCTCCAGCCTAAGAGAGGCCTAGAGCTCTCCTCAGACACAACTACCAGCTCCTCCAGGGCAATCCCAAGACATTGCCATACCAGTCATGAGAACTAGTACCTTCTAGGGTGTTCTAGGACTTCATATAGGTACCTAGAAGGTGTGAACTGCATTTTTCAAACGAAAATGTTCATAACAAAAACAAAAAAACAAAAAAAACAACCTGTAAAATAGAATCGGTTTTTCCAATGTGGCACTTATCAAATAAGAATCAAATGACCAAAAATATGTGGTTTGAAATTATTAAAGAAAACACATAGCCTTATTGGAAATCCAAAGGTACAGCAAAGACTAACCTTCAAATACAGACTTCCGTGTTTCCTCACAAAACATTTTTTATCAAGCTCTTCTGCTCACTGAAAGTGAATTTCTTCAGAATGTTAAATATGTTGATGTTGAATTGGTTCCTAAACCAGTGATTTGCTTTGAACATCACAGGGAAATACTCTGCTGTCTGAGGAAAAAAAGGTAAGCAATAGTGTTGTCCCTGACTGAATAATTCAAAGTCTGGTTGCCGTCATACATAAAACTCTCTAATGCAGGGAATAGGAACTTTCAAACACTTTGATTTTTATTTAAACAAAAAAATCATAAAAAGCATTAATTTTGTCCTGTTCATCATACATGTTTAGAGAGTCCTTGCAGTCCAAGATTCTGTTGATAAAAAAGAGAAAATGTTAGACATGTGTCAGTATACTTAGCCACATAATCCCATAAAAAAATGGAGAGAAAAAAGTGATTTTCCTCCAAATTTATTTGGACCAATTTGCAATTCACAAATTCTTGAAAGAATGCTTCCTCCTGATAGAAATCACAATTTTGTAAGTAGCGACATTTGGATGTGCTTGCCACCCCACTTTCCCACAGGTGTTAATGTATAGGCTGCGTCTTGTCATCCATCCTTTTTGGCACTGATGGTTTAAAGTGGAAACAGGTTTAGCTTATTAAAAGCATTCTCTCTGCATATAATTCTGGTCTACCAGTTTGCTAATGGCTAAAGACTAATTATTTTCCAATGTTGTGCACCTAACTGGTTTTTGCTTAAGCGGAGGCAAGCACACTATGAAGCCTGCTGGGCTTATTTCTGGGCTAGATATTTGTCACAAGACTGGATGCATAATCCTGACTTTTGAGGTTTATTACATTTTCTCATAACAAACAAAAGAGAGTCCATGTTTTGTGGCAAGGTGCTCGTTAAGATTAAATAGTTTAATGGTTTTTCTGCCTAAAATGTCAGAACATGCCACACGCTATAGTCTTGGCTCTTTCTTTGTACCCCAACAACCCAATCTTAATTCAAGATAATTTGCTTCAAGTTAAACCTCTTGTTGAAAACTGGCCTAGTGGAGGAATCGCTTGCTTTGCTTGTACAGCGGCTGGCACTCATTCTTGGCACACTTTCAACACTTCAGTTTCCTTTGGAGCCCTGACGATTATCCACTGTAGTTCCCCTTTCTGCAGTTTCCATTTGTAGCAATGTTGGCAATGTCTTTGTTCCACTTATTTTTTGGGTGATTTTTACATTCACCTTGTCATCACAGATGCAGCTGACACTGATAGAACATAAACATGTGCAGAAAAAAACAAATAAAACATTTCTTCTGTGTACCTCAAGGGGAAGACATTAGCATAACCAAGTATTTTGTTTGCTTATGAAGGTAGAATCTAATCAGCTGCTGTTATATGTTCGTGCGGAGGTGTTGAAATGCAGATGACTACGTGGAAACCTTAAGGTTGCCATTTTTCTTGAAAAACTTTGCATGTGTGATAACCATTATTTCTTTTAACACGCATAAGACCCCCTCATTTAGACAATCCTACATGAACTACGGATTGATAGCAAGAAAGGTTTACAGAAATTATCTTCCCTTCCCTTTTTGTATAACCACCATCATCAAAGTGTCATGTTTGTTGTGTTCTGAGGAACCTGATAGTAACAACAGAGGTATACTCTTTATGATGGTAGTGCTTAGTTATTTAACTCAGCCTTGCACAATATGCTGGGAACACACAAGAACCTGGGTGGAGGCAGCAGTACAGTTGAGCAGCGAATGAAACTAACCAATAATACATAGGAGTATGATGTATGATCTAAAATTTTTGATCAGCTGATAAAAAGCTTGTTGGATTAAAATTCCAGCTCATACAATTTCTATAATATTTGTTATATGTGCTGATACTGTCTTTTTTATGTTTTGTCCTTAGTAGACCACCTCCTGAAGATCTGGATACACCAAATTTAAAGGCCTATACTTTGTCATTCAGGGGTGTATGTTCATATCATTCCTCTTAGGTAAAGAGAAAAAAAAAAAGAAAAAAAGAGAAAGACTAGTTGAAGAAAATTGTTACATAATTTATTAGAAACTTTAAAAAAAAGGCTATCATAACATATTATGTTACTAAATAATACCTTTTCTTTTTGAAGGGTGGATGTGTCTGAAATTTTTTTGAACCAGCTTAAGTCCCTGAAGTAAATGTGAAGATGAAAAAGAAAACACAGAACAAAGGTAAAGGTGAAAAGAGTATGTTAAGTTAGGATAAACCCTTCAATTAGACAAAAAGCTAAGGCCAGATCCAGTGGCTCCATCAGGGACCACGGGAGAGATCACTGATGTCATTAAAACCTCTTTTAGAAAAGAAATGCATATTTTTGGTGGGTCATAGAAGTATTGGGCTACTTTACTATTGCAAAAACATAGAAATCCTGGATTGCAAACCAAGTCTGAATAAATAGTTTCTTTATTGAAATTGCATGACTGCAGATCGTTTTTTTAATTTATTTATGCTTTTTACCAAATCAATCTGTGGGCATGATGGTTGTTTTTACAACAGTGTTTATTCTGTGCAGATATCTGTGTGTGCCTCATATCTGCATGACACATAAATGCAATAACAAAAGCAAAAAAATAACTGTTAACATAATCCCAAATGCTGAGCAGACAAATGTAGGAGATGGCAAGTCTGTGTCCAACCCTGGCTCTGCATGCCTCCTTATTGTATAAGCAAAGTTGCTGGTGGGATTGTTGTAGCACAAGGAGGCAGCCAGGGACTGGTACTGAAAGCAAGGATTCTCATGATAGTATAACCATTAAAATAACTTAGGGAAGGGGAATGGATGACAAAACTAAATCAATTGTTGTACCTCAAACTTTATTACCAATACTAGTTGCGCAGATAAAGTGTTATTTAAAATGTTATTACTTATATTTAAGTTTATATATACAAAATAAAACCGCAATTTAGAGCTAATGAACACAAACAGCTACAAAGATTTTGTAAATTTGCTTCATCAGAAACTTCCCAACCACAAAGAGCAATGGCGAAAAGGTCAAAACCCCCCAGTATAAACAAGAACAGATGCGTTTGAACCTCCAACAGGTCAATGAAAGAATACATGTTTTTTTTCACTTTATGTTTGACAGTTTTAATTTTCTGTTAAAATATTTCAACAAATCAGCAAGTACAACTTTCCAAAACCAAGTAAAGAATTCACACACATTAACATAATGTAGTCAAACATACCCACTTCGCTACCTACACAAACAAAGATAGGAGATGTCACCATACACTGAAAAAAAGGAAATGTCAATTTTGTTCGCGATACAATATGGTATAATGTCTTAATTACTCAAAAACACAAGGTATTAGCTTCAAGTTAAGTTAGTTCCGTTGTTTGACAGTTAAAAAGTGCCATATTAGGTTTACATGGCTGTGGTAAGTTTTCGCAACTCAACTCTCTTAAGTAAAAATTACATATAACGGAAAGCACTTAAGTTTGTCCTTTGTGGAACACCATATATATTTCCTGTCTCTCGTTCGCGATTGTGCTTTTATCCCTTTGGTTGCACATGGAGATATACGCTTCTGCAAAATCTGCACCCATCCTTTGAGTAAAGGTAAGTAAAATCTCTATATTATCAGTATTTCATGGGTAGGGCAGTTTTAAATGTTCCATATATGATATTTTGTGGTGGAAGCCGAGGTGTAGTGATGGTAAAACAAGGCTTTCTGAAGCATTGAATCATTTTGAACCATTGTGTCAAAAGTGGTTCACTACCCGAAGCTTCATTCAATTCTCTTGGCTGACATCTACTGGCAGCAGACATTGCTACACCATATGAAACCCTGCCAATGTGAAGCATTTCTTGTGTGTACAATAACACCACAATAACACTTATGTATGTATGTATGTCGTACATATGTTTTAGTACCTCATTAAAGATTATGGGTAATCTATCCATGAAACAATAATCTTTAAAAAACCATGTGGAATTGTTGGTGAGTGTTTGGGACATTGTGCTTGGTGTAATAAGAGGGTGCTTCTGCTACTTCAGGTTATTTTTTTCTAGAAAAGTAGTTTTTGCACAGTAGATGTTTTCAAACATCTTTTTTTTTTTTTTCAGACAATTTCTCCAGCCTTGGAAAATACCCTTTCACAGGATACAAAGGACGCTGGTACTGTTTGGCAAGGTGGTACAGGTTTTGATATAGAGTTTTGTGCTGTGCCCAACATTTCATTGGATCCTCTGCTTGGTCCAGAGGAAGAGCAGATATGTATTGCTGCACCACCACTTAAGCATCTGCTGTTGCATTTTTTCATTTTCTTGCATTTTCTAGGTTACTGCCGTAAAGCTTCGACAAGTTGTTATCTGAGGGGAGGAGAGGCACATTAAAGAAAATATTTTCACTGACATTAATGTTGCCTGAGATTGTGTCTTACCTGTGGAAGCTTCAGCAGGTGCTGACTGCGGCGCTAGAGATGTAAATGGCCTTAACTGTGTTCTTTCTTGGAATGGTGTAATTAGGTTCCAGTTTTGCCACAAACATCCTGAAACAAGAATCATCCACCACAGTGAAAGGCTGGAAGTTATTATTATTATACATCAGCAGCTGGGGGCAAAGCAAACAGTGCACCGGGAAAACCAACAGAACTTATTACGTTATTTGTCCTACCTCTTATGTTTTGGAGTCATTAAGAACTGCACATCTCGTAGAACATGAAAACCATGCCAATAAGACTATGCTAAAGGCTTTCTAATAAACACTTTGATTGTTAAGAAAATTAACTTAGTAGGTGGCACCAATTCAAAATATTCCCACACCGGCTTGATGGTTCCGTCTGTCAGCTCGATGCAGTCAGCTGACACGGTCTGAAAGAAGCAGTGAAGTGATTCAGATTTGAGTCAGTTGATAAGTTTTTGCATTTGACCGTTTTCATTTTTTTTCTTTTATCCTACTTTCTTTTTTCAACAGATACGTATGTGGTTGTGTCAAACCTATGGGATCAGTGCATCAACAAGAGTCCCAACTACTCAAAAAATACCGGTTAGCTCACATGAGTTTAACAAATTAGTTCAATCATAAATTATTTTAAAAACTCTATCAATGTATTTGATATTGTAAATGTAAAAAGTATCCATAGCATTAAGAAACGTTAAATATGTTTGGGAATAGAGGATACGGTAATTTTGTCATATTTGACTTTTAAGCTGCATGAACTTGCATGCACTTACTTTTTGAAATATTTACCTAGGTACAGTAATGCCGAGTTAATGCGTATTGCATTGATCCCCAAGTGTATTGGATAAATTGTTTCATCTGATTGATTTGTAATTCTGTTGAAAGACCTATGACCTGCTACTGTGACCAAGCTTCACTGACACTAGTCAGCTGATTGGTTAATGGCCAAATTATTAAAATTTTATTTTTGATGCTTAGTTTTTGTCCATGCCTGTTTTATTAGTTTGTTTTTTTAAATTATTCTGTTGATTCACATTTTAAAAGCAAATTTTCAGTAGGTTTGGATTTAGTTATTTTGTGCCGTTTGGTCATTAAAACACGGGTACCAACATTACTGTCCATGCATGTGTGGGAGAGGTTTTATTATTTTATTTTACAATTATCTTGTCCCTTCTCTTTATCAGTTTTTACAGTGAAACTCCAGAAAAAAGAACATAAAATAAAAGTAAGAACATTACGTTTAAGTCACTCAACTCACTTTAAATATATTGAGTAAATCATACAAATACTTTTTAATTACCATTTACTTAAATGAGGCTGGGAAAGTGTACTTCAGTGACCCGAACCATCAGCACGGGTGCTCCACAGGGTTGTGTACTCTCCCCACTGCTCTTCTCGCTGTACACAAATGACTGTACCTACATGGACTCCTCTGTTAAAATCCTGAAGTTTGCAGATGACATAACAGTCATTGGTCTCATCAATGACAGTGATGAGTCTGCTTACAGACGGGTGGTTGATCAGGTTGTCCTCTGGAGCAGTCAGATTTAATCTGGAGCTGAACACAGCGAAAACAGTGGAGATGAACGTGGACTTCAGGAGGAGCCCCCCAACCCTGCCAGTACTCACCATCCTAGACAGGACTGTGATGGCTGTGGAGTCCTACAAGTTCCTTGGCAAAACGATCTCCAAGGACCTGAAGTGGGACAGCAACATCAACTCCATCATCAAGAGGGCTCAACAGAGGATGTACTTTCTGTACCAGCTGAGGAAGCCAACCTAGCCCAAGAGCTGATGGTGCAGTTCTACACAGCCATCATAGGGTCCATCATCACCACATCCTTCACAGTGTGGGGCAGTGCTATCACAAAACACGACACCCAGAGACTACAGCGCATTATCAAGTCTGTAGAGAGGACCATCGGTGTAAAGCTGCCTGCACTGCTGGACTTGCATGTCTCCAGAACCAGAAAGCGTGCAGAGAAAATCATCACCGACCCGTTTCACCCTGGCCGTCACCTATTTTGGTGTCTTCCATCAGGCCGACGCTTCAGCCACATGAAGACCCGTACGAGCAGGCTACAGAGAAGCTTTTTTCCGACTTCCATTATTCTCATGAACAATTTATTTACATATTTTTATAACTTCTATAGTTTTTATACTGAGTAGACAGGTTGTTTTCCTTATGAACTAAAACTGGGAGCGTGATAACCAAAGATTTGTTTCTAGTAAACCACTAGTAAACCTGGAGTCTGAGAATGAAGTACTCATTTAGGAACATGTAGTATGAGCAGTCATATCTTTGATTTATGATGGTGCTTGTTTATGAAGAGCTCTACAAGTGAAAAGGAGAATCTAACATTTTATTTTGGACAAGTGGTAGGAAAGGAAACAAAATAGTAGAGATTTTTTGCAAATTTGTCAAAATAGCCATATGCATGCGTTGCAGGAGCATAATGATCATAGGTAGGTAAAAATGTTCACTCTAAATCTAGGCTACCCTGAGAGTTAGCCATTAGGAATCTTACTGCAGCAGGCACTTACACAGATATAGTACTTTCAGTAAGTTAGAAGAAGAAAACTGCAATAAATTACACTGAAATAAGTCTAAATGGGGAGGACAAACCCAGAAAACAGCAGAGATGTATGCTGTAAATTTTTTTCACAACAGTGTCAGGGACAAATGAAAACTGGTTGCTCCTTTTCAAGATAGAGGCCAAAACAAGAAAAAACAAACAAAACTTAAGTTATTTTGATATTGTGTTAGAATAAATAGCTTTTACTAGAAATTATATTTCAACTTTTGAATGCTTTCTTTTTGATATTCTGAATCGTTTGAGACAAATGATAAAATATTTTTATTGTAAAGGATTATTAGTGATCATAATCTGAACAAAGCAAGTTCATTGTAAACACTTTATGTATTCTAGGATGAAAAATAATTTTTCACACAATTGTAAAAAACATATTCTTCAAATGATCTATAATAGAAGCATTTAAAAAAATTACTCTTAACCTGACAGATAATAAAGGTACAAAATTATGTCAAACCCATGTAATGACTTTTTAAAAAGTTAGGCAAAAGTGTTATCAACATTTCTGTATCAGTTTGGATTAAACATATAAATATAAACTAAATAGTTAAAAACTGAAAATAGCTTAACTTTCCTACATAGATTTCTTTAAACAAAGTTACACAATTCTATAAAGGCTCCAGATATGTTGATAATACTTCTGCCTAACTTTTAAAAAAGTCATTACAGGGGTTTTCAAACAAGATTTTAAAAGTCCTAAGCTTTGTCTGGTATCTACACACACTCACACACATACACACACACACACACACACAAACACATGGTCACGTGCCATGGAGTTTTCCATGACGTCACACCTGACATCTGGTACCAACCACCTCCCCTCCAATAAATAAAATGGGCATAAATCAAACGGTCATAAATCAAACTTTTGACATAAGTGTGTACCTTTATTCTCTCTTGACTTGGTGAGTGAACTAAGAGTTATGATTTTAATGATAAAAAAAGCAATTTTTAGATTTTTTTGCCTTTCATATATCTTATTTAACCAAGCTGCATGCAATTTTAGATCAAAATATTAAGACCTCAAGGTAGTTTTCTTCTGGGACACTTTTGCTGCTTCCACATACAAAAAATCTGTCTCAAAGCATGGTGCTTCTTGTGCTATTGCATTCCTATAATTGTTTGTATGAAATAAAACTAGGATTGTCTAAAGTTGTTGGTCCATTGCAAATCAAGAACTAAACAGGAAACTGATGTTTTAAAGGGATTATCTGTTATTTAAAGTAATTCTAAAAGCCATTTCTGACAACTAAACCAAATGTTCTTAAAAGAGTGCAACTATATTCACATTGGAAAATGAAATACATTTTCTTTAACTTAATAAAACAGACGGCATCAATGTATTATCCAAAAATATATTCTATTAAAGAAAATAAAGATCGACAAGTTAAATGTATCTGTAAAATAGAATAAACAGTATTAAGTTGCATAAAGAGCACTGTAAACTGTGCTTCAATAAAATATATTTAAAATATTTGATAGACACCTAGCAAACACAGTAGATATTTAAGTTCATTGTCTGAAGCAAAGAAAAAAAATGGCAATGGGCAAAGGAACATAAAAGATGGTACCAGAAAAATGTTTTTCTTAACTTCAATTTATCTGTCTAATACACATCTTGGTATTTAAACAGCTGGTGGACATCTCTTTGCCAAGGGAATAAATATGTATACCAGTTTAATCTGAATTGGTTAGACAAAAACATTTCTGTGCGTAAGAATAAAAAAAAAAAAAACTACTGATAATTTAACGTAACATACTTTTTGATTAGTAACTGATTTGAAGCCTGCCACAGTCTGCAAGTTTTAATTTAATTTGAACTAAAAACAGTGCAAGCACATTCCAGAATATACAGTAGTGCATCGTAGGTACACTATGAGTCTTTAAAACAAACACTTATCTTGGGGTGGGACAAGATTAATATACACTCTGGCTCAGACTCTATGAACATGTACAATCAAAACCTTCACTTAATTTAGTAAAAGTACTTTTGGTAACCCTCCAAAACATTAATCTCTTTCTAGATCAATTATTCATAAGTCCACACTACTCGGAATTCTACAGCTTTCCCATCTATGTTAATTCGTTGAGCCTGTGTTCTCCTAATATTATATCTGCACTTCTCTTATGTGCCACCAGTACAGGTAAAACAAAATGTTATTAGTACAAGCATAGTAATTACATATATTCTACTATACTTTTGGCCTTGTGCTATTAAAATTGACATATTATATATATATATATATATATATATATATATATATATATATATATATATATATATATATATATACACACACACACATACAAAACTTTACTTTTTTTATTCTTGTGTGTTGTTTTTACAAATGCACCCACCGACAGATTTTCATCCTACGATACCTGGAAATTATGGATAGGCCTAATTTGTTTTTTACTGGGGAAAAAAAAGATTTATTTCAAAAACCTACAATTCAAACAGGATTTAGGAGCTGTGTTACCTTCATGACATTATTGCATTATTGCCTCTTAGTTTAGTTCTCTGTTTATGTTAAAGTTCCTGTCTCGCCTTTTTTCTCGGTTTGTTTTACACCTCTGTGCTGCATTATTTTTTCTCTGTTCAGGTTCCATGTCAGTATTCACCCTTACAATAAAATCATTATCTCTTCTCGCATTCCTCGCCTCTGCTTGAGTCATTTACCAGTTTGTGACAATTATGACATTATTTGTATTGATGTGTGGGAAAACATTATACAACAATATACAATCCTCCTCAAACTCTATAAACATGCACAATCAAAACCTTTACTAGGATTACGATGGAAGTTAATCATATTTAATTAGGTGATACTTGGGGAGATACTTCAGTTTCCCAGACCTTTCCAACCATGTTTCTGGACTATCCTGGATTAAACACATACAAATTCCAAGCCTGGATGTCCAAAGCAAAAAGGCTATTTATTCAATATGACCTCTAACTGATCCATTTTGCATCTGACCTACATATGGTCCTGCCAGATTGGGACAATATTATCATAGATCTATTTTAACTCTTCTAAAGATAGCCTGAATACTTCAACATTGTCTCTCAGTGTATATTTATTTATATTTTTAACAAAATCCATTCTTTAGAATAAAATCATGTCGGCTAAATAAACAAATGAGAGCGGTGCCAGATGTGATTTGAAGGTAGAGGAAAAAAAGTTTCCCTTTTAATTCTGGGTCTTTCATTTCAATACAAATTCTGTCAGCATTAGAGTCTTGATTTTTTCTTAACACCAGTTATACAAATATTTATATTTATATAATTTTTTATTTAAGAGAAATAAATTGAGATGAAGATGAATTTTTAATTGATGGCCATTCTCAATTCAAACCGGGGTTTCCTTCCAGTGGATTGATACTTTTTTGCATTTAGGTAACTCATTTCTAAAGAATCAAAGGCTAAAGACTGTTTAATGAGAGACTCTTTAATTAAAACTGAAGACTATAGTTGTTTTATCAAATTTAATTGGTCTTTTATTTCTTTATATCAAGACAGGATCTTACCCCATGACTCAGGATCCCATATAGTGTTTAAGAATTAACCTATCCTTTTCTACAAAAGAAAACCATTTACACTTGTTAATCTTTTTTGAATATAAATTATTATTTTTTTGGTTAGAAGGCCAACCACTGTATGTACATGTTTTGTTACCGATCATCTTATGGTAGTAAAAATCCTTTAAGGAAAATTATACATGGCTTTGAAAGATATAAGTGTTTAAGGTATAGCTTGGGTTTGTATCCAGTCCTATTTTCAGAAATACCCTTGACTAGAATCCAGCTTTTCACATGAAGATTTAATAATAATTCAGTCAGATTAGTTGATTATATAAGAATAATAATTTTATTCTATATGATAGGACAGTTAAGTCATTAAAAAAAATCTTTTGACTCCATATGTTGTGTTGCCATTGGGCACTTAGACATGATACAACTACCCAAATTCAGACAAGAGAACAAGAGAGATGCAGAAAGCAACTTGTGAGACGCTTGGCAGTCATGATTGAACAGTTCAACAACAAAAAAGAAATATCAGAACGTCCACTGCCCCCTGGCATTATTCTTGCTGTTTCTGACTTTGCATCATTTGTACTTGCTCCTGCCAACTCTGCCTCCTATCTCTCTCGAACATCCACCAGATGTCAATGTTATTAGGTGTTGGATTCCTTGTGCTTAATCATCAAGGCTGGTCTTGTTTTCTTTGTGTCATTTTGAAAAATGACACAGAAACAACACAGACTTTAGTTTATTCCAGAAGACTAATTTTTTCATTGGTGCTTATGTTACAGGCCTAGGACATGCTGACAATACGACTCCTTGTAGGCACTCGTAATTACAATGTTTCCAATGTTAGTATTAACATGTGCACATGTTGTCAGCATGTGTCAAACTATACGAATGTGTTTAAGTAAGCGATACCTTCAGAAGAGGTAAAGACAAATGTTTTACTTACTAATTTAGGGTGCTTTTAGCAACACTTTTCAGTGAAAAAAAAAAACAAGAGCAATTAAACAGTTTTTATAGCCATCCTGTGTAAAATTAATAATTTGTTCTTTGCCTAAATCAAATTGGAAGCTTTGTAAAGATTTAAAAAAATCTTTTCCGGATCTCAATATTCATAAACATAATTTTTGGCGTTCACAACAAATGTCTGTACGTTTCAACTTTTTGAGGTGATCTGTGGTATTCTTATTTTGGCTTTATTTAAAATTTTGACAAAAATTATAACAGTTCTTTTCTTTTCCTCACCAATACTCAATGTTTGCCTTCAAGTGCTTTCTAGTTCTACTTCAGACAATGGTAGGATTGTCTGAACCACAGTTTTAACAGAAAAACATAAAAACGGTGACAAAAGAGTCCGACGGATAAAGGCGTTGCTGACCTTCTGTTTAGCAGACTTTTCCTGAAGCTGGTGTAAAATATCTAAGTACTAAAATGCTAGTCAAATAAAGTGTTGGTTTAGACAGTCAGTTAGTTCATGAAGAACAGCAGGACAAACGTCACTATGGGAGAAGACGCAGACATGGACATTATTTAGCTTCTCACATACATAATACGTTAGTTTGAATCCATTTAATTCGTTTTTGTATACCCCTTGGTCTTCAACTAATTGAACTGTGTCTTAATTTCCAGTTCAAAATAAATAAAAACTAAAATATAAAATAAATCCAAAGTTTTGAAAGTAAAAATGCTGACTACCTAGTACTGAGCTTTATTGGGAATCAGCTTCACATCTTAACCTAACAAAAATACTAACATTCGATTCAATTTCATGCAAACCTAGTCCACTTATGTCCTCTTAAAACAAGTATAATTTAAATAATAAATTTTTCTAAACCTCTGTGTAAATCAACCTTCAAAAAACCTGCTCAATATTACTACTTACCAACCATTATGAGACATATGCAAGTACAACCCATCCCCCCTAGATGATTGATAAAGAGGATGTGGAGTTATTTGGATTTGAGGAAACTAAATATTTGCTCAGCTTATCTTTTAATCAAGCTGCTTTAAATGTTTTCTGATGTTCTGAAGTGTAAATATTAGTCCCAGTAGCACCAACAAACAGCTTATGTGGATTTAGTTATGTGTAGCTAAAGATTTACAGATTGATGGGTTGCTGTAATACTTAAAAAACATGATCTAAATAAATCTGAAGCCAACATGTCAATATAGTAAGTGTTTTACTGTATTTAAAAATAAAGAACTACTTTAAAAATAAATTACTGAATTTTAAACTTTACTGAAGTATTAACCTGATTTTGATCCAATTTCCGTGTCATGTCTTCAAAGCTTAAAGTTATAGGAGAGGATCTTCAGCTCATTCTCATTTTCGCAACACTGCACATGCGCCACCTCATCTCCAGTAACGCCCCCTGATATCGGGAGCGCGCACCTCCTCTGGCGCCGCATCGGACTTATTACAGAATTGATTGCTTTTACAGCAATGAATTAGCTACCAAAAGGTTATTTGTTTAGGAAAGCACTTGTACAAGAACATTTGACAGTAATTAATGATTATCAGTGATAAATAATCATGCCATCTGGTAGTAATTCCACATAAAGGCTGCACAGCTAGCGTTTTCTGACGGACCCTGCGTAGCGATTACAACACTTGTGTCAAATCAACACAAATCCTTCTAAATGAGCAGGTATGAGCACATTACCTGTCTAGCAGAAACTCTGCAAAGAGTTGATCGGTTTTGAATCCCTTTTCGGCTTTCAATGCCCCCCACCGCACAAAGCAGTAATATCAGAGACAAACTCGTGTTTTGTTCATCTCTGCAGCCGTTTTTCTTTTTTTCTCAGCGACTTCGAACACGGTTTTTCTCTTGCAAGCTTCCATTTTCACTGCCGTACGGGGAGAACCTCTCTTCAGTTGTGAATGATGCGTCCTGTCCATCCCGTTTTGCTTCCTAAACAACAATCTCCACATGAGCGAATTCAAACATGAGCACGCGTTGTACGGGTGGGGACATTAGTGATATACGTCACAGCGTAAATTTGATTTCTGCATTGACATTATTTTTCACCACCGGCCGTTTTTGATTGGCTGTCATTTTCAATGGGATTTTCTACTGAAAAGATCCTCTCCTATACTTTTAACTGCTGTGTATGTTAAAGTTCAACTATATATAAATATATATGTATATATCTATATATATATATATATATATATATATATATATATACGCAGGCTTAACTAATATACTATAATATATATATACTGTATATATATATATATATATATACACTGTATATATATATATATATATATATATATATATATATATATATATATATATATATA
>JAVLVB010000002.1:4309555-4381774 GCA_032876305.1 Orestias chungarensis
GTATGAAGCTATACCTGGTAAAACTACCTCTTCTCTCCTGTTTGCCCCATCCCTGGTAGTTACATGAAATCTTTATTTTGAAAGTATTTTATTTTTTGTATTTTTTGCATGATTTGACATCTATGGACAATGTGTTGTGTCACTCATTACCAGTTTGCAGAATTTGCTGAGACTGGAGAAATTTTATAATTATTGATGAAGTGGAGAGAGGTCATGAGAAAGAGACAGTTAAAAAAATAACATTAAGGCAACAAGGAGTACATGAATATTGCTCTATTATATCCTTTTGTGCTGTCAACCTCTGTGTGTCATGGAACACCAGGGATTTGGAAAGGAATTGAAGGATTTTTATAGTTTCAAGGAAGGGGTTTTGTTTTTCATGCAATAAACATTCAAACTGTTGTTGTAATACTGCCAATGATTAATACATACAAACATAAAGACAGACAGACAGACAGAGACCGAAAAATACTATTTCATACAAAATACCAATTCTTTTTTCAATTTGTATTTTTGTACACTACATAAGTCTTAGGGGTAAAAAAAAAAGTCACTGGGTTTCATCAAAACCAAAACTTAAAAAATATTGCAAATTGTCCAGAAAAGTGGAACTTATGTTTTCTTTAATATAGTTTTTGTCTTATATGTGTATTTGTTGACAGAAAATTCACAGATTACGTTCCGTTTCCGCGTTGCCTTTGTTCCGGTTTTTGTTCTGTTCATTTTTCTTTGCCAAAATAAAGGATTTATTCTCACAATCCCACCTCTGCTCGAGTCGTTGATCGCTTCCTGACACAATCACTTTTTGAAATTACAAGAGCACACCCCACCCCACCACCAAGGAAACAAAGAGGAAAAAAAAAACAGGATTAGGTGATGGATTTAATGAAGAATGTTTTTCTACATCTGCAGCATTATACTCTGCCTCTCTAGTAGCTCTGAGCAGATGGTACTTATGTTGCCTCTGGGTCCAGACAGAGCCTGGGGACATAGTGGCACCACACAAACACCATGATATCCTCCTTCACTTCTCTCCTCTTCTACTTATCCTCATCCCTTCTCAGTTTGACCCTTTTCCCTCTTATGTTTACACATGTTTTCCTGCTCAGGTGGTGGAGTTTGGAATCCAATCCTCATTATTGCTCTATCTATAAGATGCCTTGCAGCATCTCTACCCGATCCCCAAAAACGGATCATTCCTCACAAGCTGATGCTTTAGGGGTAAACTAAGACCAGAAAGAGGTGAACCTCAATACATCTCACATATTTGCCTGTCAGAGTTACTCCGCAACAAAAGCAAATAACAATGCATAACAAATTACTGGAGCAATTGGGTGACGTTATTGGTATGACAAAGATGTTAGCTCAACAAAGTGGTAGGTTTACAATGAGAGTTGCAGTGGCATCTGATCCAGTAGCAAATCACCTTGAAAACAAAAAAGTCCAACCTACTCAGCAAGGGAAAATTAAAAAGCAAGATTGTCAAGACAAGCAACACGGGCCCACAGAACTTTTAGAATAACCTGAACAATTAGATGAGCTAGAATAAAACCTAATTGACACATATTGACTTGGATTTCAAGCCTGAGTAGATATCACTTATTAGAACAAGTCATCTACCTAGCAGGGGAAAAGTCAAACTGTGTCCTGCTCAATACTCTATGTACCACATTGCAGCTCATATAAAAAGAATGCACCTTTTTTTATCTGTTTACTCATATTAATTAAGACGACAGACATTAGCTGTCAGTTGAAGCATGAATTCTCTAGATCATTTTTTTCTACAGCATTAGATGTGTAAAAACACCATATGCTCTTGTACTAGCAATTAATTGTATGCATTTTTTGAGTGATGAAAAACAGTTGATCTTTTCATTCTAAAACACAAAACATATTGGAAACCCCATCTAAACATATATAAAAATTCATCAAAATAAACAAAAAATGTATCTACCTTAATTTTAATACATTTATTTACCATTGGATATGTAAAAACATTAATGAGCAAAGTGCAGTATACAGTTAAATGAAAAAACTGGGACACCACATTAAATATTTATTGCTTTATTAAACAATGCTCATTCATTAAGCAAAGGTTATAAACAGAAATAACTTTTTTAGGATGAGGTAACGGGTGAGGCACTGTTAATCCTAATAGCTGGTGTTATCTCCTTTCATTGGACTGCAGTAAAATGTCTCTTGAAGCAACATATCAATTTCTGGCTTCAGGATGATGGACCATTTGCCCTACTCCTTAAATTCAGCTAAATAATCTTTGATTGAGGTTTCTTTCATTTATAGTTAGTCACTCCACAACATCTTAAAAACATAAATAGTTTGGCATTTAATGGTTTTCATGTCGTTCTTAGTCGATTTATTTGCATGTTTTGCATCAGCGACATGCTGGGTCCAACTGGGTCTCTGCTTTAGCCTAAATTTTTCACCATGCAATTTAACATTGGGGAAATATGTATCCATACCGTTTTGTTGTGTTAGGTTGTATTTCTGTTATAAAAATGTACTTGCATAAAGTAGTTTTAATTCTGATAAAAAAAAAAAATTTAAATCTTAAAATTTATAGCACTGTTGCCTTGTAGCAAGAAGGCTCTTGGTTCAATTCCACTTGCACGGAGTCTGCATGCATGTGTTCTGTCTGGGTACTCCGGCATCCTCCCGCAGTCTACAAACATGACTGTTGGGCCGATTGGGTATTCCAAATTGTTCTTAGGTGTGAGTGTGCACATGAGTGGTTGTATGTCCTGTCTGTCTCTGTGTTGCCCTGCGATGGACTGGCGACCTGTCCAGGGTGTACTTCTGCCTCTTGTGAGCTGGGGATAGACACCTATAAGACCTCCATGACCACACAAGTATAAGCAGGTTGGATAATGGATGTATGGATGGATAGATATTTTAATGGAATAGGACAAAGGAGGCTTTACTATGAAGCGTGTTTAATCAAGTCATGAACTGTTTTTGGTGCCCCCAAATGCAGAAGCGGAATCAGGGGTGATAAAGGTGTAATTTATTAATATGATGTATTATGGCTGACATAAATCGGCACAAAGAAGCAGAAGAACAGATGGACATGAGGAGATGAAAAGTGTCAGAACAAGAAAGGCAGCGAGCACAGAGGACCGATGATGATGGGCAGATGGAGAAAGCAGTGGCACAGGGAAACAACAAGTAAGGTAAACACAACTGGGACAAATGTGGCACAATGTGAGACAAAAAACAGAATCCAGCAGGGGATAGGAGAAGGAGAGAAGCTTATATACTGTGAGGTTGACAAGTGCAAAAATGCGGAGGAACTGATTTTTAATACGGTCCAGCTGTGAGTGGAGAACAAGTTGATAGGCTGATGGGAAGAAAGAGAAAATGAAACAAGAAAGAGTGAAAATACATTATTACAATAGAAAATAGAACACAGTTAACTATTATCCTAATATTTAAAGTATAATAATACAAATCTAGAAATTCAGTAAAACAATTATGTTTAAAACAAGCTCTTGGAAATTGAACAATTTCAAAATCAAAGCAGATATAATTATTGATTAATAACTACTACAATTATCAAAACTGACTGTATTAATGCAAAAAACGAATAATAATATATAATAATTTCATCCAGATTGTTTAATGCACTATTACCACTAGTCTTGATTAGTTGGCCTATTTGTTTTGTGTCACCTTCTATTGTTCAAACAATTTGGTATGTTTCCTTTAACCTGTCTGTCTGTTTCTCATTTCCTTACTTTTCTTTTCTTGAATCACCCAACAAATTCCAAATTTTTGCAAGATGAAGTTGACAATATAGCACGTTATGCTCACAGATAATCTGTAATTACATTACTACTCCGCATTCTCTGCAATGACCACATTTTTTGCTCATTACTGTTCCATCTGTTAAAAGAGGTGTAGTTGGGTGTATTATTGTACATATTTTTTTTTTTACCACCACTATGAAGTACCTTGGAGCCGCTGTTATGAGAAAGAAAAGCCAAGTCTTGGCTTCATGATAGCATCTACACGTCCTGAGGCAGCGGTTGGAATAAAATAAGCTTTACTCAGCACCAATTTAATCCTGCTAAGAGCTGCTGTCTTGCAGCATTTCCATCCTTCATGGGAAAAGGACACAGGAGAAGGTCGATACACTGAGGGAATGCTGAGCTTATTATTACAATTGTTACCTTTCGTTAGCTGATGATCAGGGCAAATTTCCTCCTTATTTTAGCCGAAAGCCAAAATAAGCTGGTAATTACCCCCCAAAAAATGACAATAAGATTGTTTCTGTGATTGGTAAAATTTAAGTAGACATTGTGTAAATTAAGGGGGTTAAACTTAACATTTTGAATTTGTCATTTTCCTTTATTAATATGCATTACCCTACAGCCACTGACTCTATTTTATACTGTTGAGTGGGAGATACAGCCTGGATTATTAGTCACCCTTTGCAGCATTTGTGGATAATTCTTCTCATGTGTGCCTCTAATTATGTATCATTAAGAGACCCAATCTAAAGCCTAGATGGCAGTGTTAAGAGGCTGTTAAAAAGTTAAATTTACATTTTATGCATTTAATCAATGCATTGATCCCCTTCTCATTGTACAAACCTGAGACATGCAGCCTAAAGGAGCCAGCACGCAGCACATCTAATCTACACTGCCTATGCAAACAAAATCTAGGTGGATTTTTGGCGTTTCATCAGGAAACCTATTAATATTTATCAATTAATTTCATACATTGTTTAACCTGAGTTAGCAAGCAGCTTGTCGCTTGTGTAAAATAATCGCTGGTGCGTGAGAGATTCATTAAACCTCAGAATAATTCTACCATGCAGTCCACCTGCCTTGGAGTTTTCCCCAAAAAAAATCTGTCCTCTTTTAAAATTATAATGACACCTGACTAACTAAAGAAAATGTCACTTCTTTAAGTGGTTCAACCGACTTTTTGTTCATAAAAGGAGTTGCCCAACTAGAGACCAACAAAGACACCAACAAATGATCAAACTCTGGTAAGGTCGCAAGGTCGGTGTTCATTGAAAAGTGTTTATCCTGCTAACACAGTTTTCTTCAAATTGTAATAGTAGCATTGCATACATTGTTTGTCTTTTTGTATATTTAAAGTAGGTTTTTATATCCATAGATTTGAAAAAAATAAAAATATATAGAATCATTCCACTATTGTTAACACGTCACTTAACTGTGGTTTGTTCCAGCAGAGTTTGGTTTCTCTAGGATTATTTTTATTTCTAGTCACAACATTAAATTCTGTAACTAGCAGCATTACTAATGTGAGTCTTATCCTAAGGAAACCAGTTTAAGTTGTACATTTGTCGAAAGTTGAAAGGGGGTTTTCCAATCATATGATGCAGTCTACAAAGAGATCTGTGTTCTGCTTTTAAATGGACTAGAAATCTGTTTCTTATAATAAAACTGTTTCTTTTCATTTAAATTCACAGTTAATGTAGTAAAAAACTATGTGTTTTATATCCAATATTACATTTTTAACTATGTCCAAATAATTTCTTTAATATCTAATGACTTGTGAAACCATTTCTCAATCTTGACTTAACCTCAGTTTACCATCTTGTAGTTTTAGTTGTTTCAAATTGGATTTCTTTATATTTTTTCCTCATTTGCTTGGTTAATGGAAGGTCCTCTTTTTTTCCCACCAGGTGAAAATATTCTGTTGTGACCAGTCATAGAAGCTCTGCCACCATTTTGTCTACAAGTAGTTGTGAAGGAGAACAGATGAAGTGATTCAGCTGATTGCTCTGTAGTCTGACAAATGGAGAGGTAAAAGAGCTCCAATGATTCATAAGTCCTTTGATCAAATGTAATGAAACATTCTTTTCTTGAAAAGATGTGGTGCTGCAGCGTACAAAAAAAACAACAAAAAAACCCCATCAAAAGATAAATGTTTAACTTGTCACCTTAAATAAACCTCACCAGCCTCACGTTGGTGCAGGAAAAGGTAATGACTAAAAGTGTCATCTGATAACTGATAAGAAAGGTGAATATTAAGGAAGGGCATCATTAGTGTGCTGGAAAGTGGATGTCAGTTAAAAAAGTAATTGATTACAAACAAAATTTCAGCCCCCTGTAATCTATTTAGTCACCTGCCTGCAAGCATTCTAATTATAACATAAATGATGTCCATAAATGATGTCCATTTTCTCAAGCGTTCCCACAAGTTGAGTGTAAATATAGGGAGATGGAATCAAATACGCCGGATTCCACAAATTTACTATGTAACTCTCTTCAAGTGGAAAGAGGACACAAGGCGTTCTTCATTCTACTGGCAGTTTATTATGACACAGGTGTCACCAACGATGCCATGAGAACTGTAAAAATATATAAAATAATCAATTTATACAGTAATCATTCTCATAGAGAATAAACAACCATATCACACCACAACACAAATGTTCACAACTGCAGCACAGCTAACAAAATTTCAACCTGATTCAAACAGTCTTCAAAGACACATGTACCATCGAGCTCCCCATAAGCAAGTCATCTTCACAAACCTTCACACCCCCAGACATAAACCAACTACATACCTCATTGGCCGCACCAACCTGAAGAGGTTAAATAAATCTTGAGGTACGCATTCCCCGCTTGCTGCTAAACCACACGTTTCTTCTGGAGGTAGAAGAATGGAAATATGCTGCCCTCCGCTGAGCGTGGTGTGCAACTAAAATATTGATCAACCCCAAAGAACAACTAAACATTAGTTCCACCCTAGATCATTTACAACATGTGAAACGTACATATTCAAATCAGATATTGATAAACATAAATTATTAAACCTTCCTAATTACTTTAGCTTCTAATTTTAATTATATTTATTGTAACTTTATAAATTGAACATAAACTGCGTAACTACCAATGATGGCAGTCACACTCCCACCAAATCACTCTTAATTTCTAACTAAACCTGGATACAAACAAAATACTGTCTCATGTCTAACATAAGTTAGAAACCAGATTCCTTAGCTACTCAGCTAAGAGTAGAGTAATAATTTTGTGAATGGGTCTCTCAAGATATACTGGTCTGTGAACTGTTTTTCCTTATTCATCCAATGTCACATCGCTCATCAGTAGCTCTAGTTTTCTGATAACTCCATCTTCACTCGGGTAACTTTGGTAACTTTGGCAAACTTCCACTCATTTCTTGGTAGACTATTGTCCAATACAATCACAATGTCATTAATCTTGGCATTTCTCTGTGTCTTGTGCCACGTGTTTCTCTGCTGGAGGTTCAGCAAGTATTCTCTTTTCCATCTGGTCCAAAATTAATTGGCCAAGTATTGCACTTGAGGCCACCTTTTGTGAAGATAAAGGTCTTCTTTCACAAACTCACCAGGTGGTGGCAAAATCACTGAAGACTTTATGGTAAGGATGTGATTTGGGGTAAGAGGCTGTGATGCAGTGGGATCACTTCATATCATTTACAACATGTGAAACGTACATATTCAAATCAGATATTGATAAACATAAATTATTCAACCTTCCTAATTACTTTAGCTTCTAATTTTAATTATATTTATTGTAACTTTATAAATTGAACTTTAACTGTGTAACTACCACTGATGGCAGTCACATACTATGATCCGGGAAGACCAAGCAACACTGTTTAGATCATGTTCTTTGATTTTGTTCAGTGCTTTTAACACAATTTGGTCTGATTTGCATTACCAAAAACTATAAGAGACAGGCAAAGCCCTTAACAATCAACTGGACTGACTACGTAAAAAAATAGCCTGCAGTTTGTGAGACTATAGGGGCTTATTTCTAATCAGGGTGTCTGTGGCTGTATTCTCACCACACACAACTGAACTTTCATTATTCCTTTTAACTTTGTACACCTCTGACTCCCAGTACTCCTGCCATCTGCAGAAATACTCAGGTAACTGCAGTCATTGGTTTTATCAGATGGACAGGAGGCTGAGTTCAGAGAGCTGGTGGACAACCTTGTGGCATGGTGTTACACAAGAGAAATGTAACTTAATTGATCAGAAAAACATTTTAGCATTCAGTACATTTTTAAAATGATATTGCTTAGGTTAAGTACGTAATTTTTAATTTTAAACTGACATCATGATTGAAAAGCCGGGAGAATCCTTTTGCCATGTTTAAAATTCGTAGTAAACCTTGAACTTGGAGCTTATCTCTTGTAAATATATAAGGACAATTTAGTTGACAAAAAAATCCCTCATAAGACGCAGATCTCAGAGAATGTAAGGTTTAAAAAGGTCACAGAGACAATCCTGTGGCTCATAGTCCTTTCAATGGGATGTCAGAGAAAATATTAACATGGCTGGAGATTTATTTGGATCATGTTCCTCATCTAACTCTCTTTCTGTACACTTTTATTAAGCTGGCTGAAAGAATGCTGCTACACTGTTTCCTCATTTAGCAAATATTCTACTTGCATAAGTAAAGAGCCATCGCTTTTGTTGGGTTAACAAAAGTGCAGTTATCCAACTGTGAGCAGCTGTTTCTGTTATGCAAGTGACAGGTTACATGTGGCCCTATCATTGAGAAATTATTGTACTTTATAAACAGTTGAATTGTTAAAATTCATAATTTTCTTACCAATAAAATTAGTGGGTCTTTACTTTATATGAATAAAAGCTTATTATAAGAATAAAATTACAATTACAAATTGAAATATGTAAACTGTATAAAAATGCAATTATTGACAGTTTTTGATTTTTAAAGTAAGTAGGGAAATGTTTACTTTTCTTTGTTTTTATGTTATTTTATTAATTACATTTTTGTTGTTGATTTTAAACTGTTGTCATTATGTCATGAGTGTTTCATACTGGTAAATGTTTAGTAAAAGTCACTATAAAAGTCAATTCCACATGTTAGAGGTTTGGTATCTTAGTTAATTTGGAATGTTACCTTCATGCAATGTACTCCAATGAAATATCTCACTTCATACTTTATGTAGGAGAGAATTTCAGAGCTGAGGATTTTCTTCTTTGCTTTTTCAAAAATGATGTAGAAAGTTGAAGATTGGGCAGGAGGCAGATATTGAGAAATGAAAAATGAGAGGAGACAATGCATGGCAGACAGAGAGGGCAAAAGCACAGAGGGAAGGGAAAATCTTGAGGTGAATAAATTAATGAGAGGAAGGATGATTAGCATGAAACAGAAGAATGGAACAAGGGCTTCAAACAGGGAAATATGAAATGTCAGATAAAGACAGGTGAACAAATTATATAGGTCCAGGAACCCAGCTATATATTTATACACAGTCCAGATACCGCAAAAGTATTGTACTGAAGTATTACAGAAGAAATATTTGTGTCGTAGTTGTTCTTTTTCCGATTTAAAAAAAAAACAAAAAAAACTTTGACAAGCAGTTTAGATGGGTGCAGATTTTGTCTTTTTAAGACATTTTCAACAACATGACTTGCTCAGTTACTCATTAAGAATCATTTAGAATTTAGCGGTTTTCAATCTTAACCTAATTATGAGATTTTCAAGTATGAAAGCTTGAAGTAAAATTGACAAGTCTTTTCACTAAATAATTTTAAAACAATAAGTAATTGTAAATGTAATTACTTAATAAACAGAAAGCACCTAACTCTGGGTGCTGATAAAATTCTGTGATTGGTGTATATTTCAAGTTTTAAAAAAATCATCTGCCTAACAAATGTACCGCTTCAATCTTTCCAACTGTAATTTACCCATAATTGTGACATGTGTACATTCTTTCTCAAAACAGACTTTTTATTATTAAAATTATTTTAATTTTCATTGTATCAAGCTCCACCTTGACACAGGAATTGTTTGTATTTTTATCAATTGTGGGTACGCCATTCAAAAACTATTTCTATAGCTAAATTCATATTTTTGCCAGATGTATTGCTTTTATCCAAAAATTATTTCCCAGAAAACTATCATATTTCACTTGCTATATTTATATAAATGGCCTCCATTCAATTGTAGTTGGAATGGAATGAAGAGTAGTGAGATAAATAGAAGACACTACAGCATATAGATGGCCTGGAATCAAACCAGGGGCAACTGTGTTGAGGAGTGAAGACACTGTTTAAAGTGCGCACACTCTACTACTTAGCCATTGAAACACAACCAAACACAAAAATAGTTGAAAATGTATATACTGTGCTTAAAATAGAAGAAATGAAGGGTTTGGTTAATTTTAAAACAATGAATTGTATTCAAATATCAAATGCATTTAACACTCAAGGTCTGCATTTCTAGTACGTGTCTCACATGTGGCAGGACACAAAAAGGTCTCAGATTTCACCGGTGAGACTTGGAGGATTTATATTTATCCCCTCACAGGCAGATCTGTCTAATGACAATATAATCCTCTTAGAGAGAGCATTAACTGTGATCAAAGAAAAGACTTCAGCATTCAAATTTCCTTGTGCTATGCTACAGTTGAGTGTCTCTGATCAGAAACTATAATTACTTGGGCTTATGCTTTACTTATTTGTTTATTTATTTTGATTTTGCTATGAAATGTGGTAAAGTAGAGAAAAATAAACAAATATATAGACAGTCAAAATGTTGGCGAATGGATATATATTAAAATAAATTAATTCACCAAATGAGAATGATCAAAATCTACATATTGTTTTACAAAATCAGTTATGACCTTTATGGTAGTTAGAGGGGTTGCTTAATATTTGTTCAATAGTTGCACTCAAGTTTGTTGAATCACATTTTATATCTATGGACAAAAAAACAGGGTTGAGCTTTCATTGTTTTCATCTGGGACCTCAAAATAAACAGGGAGAGATCAGATGTCACTGATTAAGCCCAAACTCCTTCTTATCTTTAGAAAAAATATTTGTTCTTTTTTTTTTATGTGTTTGTATATTTAGTGTGCAAAGTCAGTCCAAGGTCAAACATGCAAACTTACAAACAAAATAATTTATTACCAGACAATTTTAAACTTCAGCAGGACAAATAAATAAATAGATTAGACAAACACTGGTGTAATTATATATTTAATTCTGAGATAAGATAACACATGAGAGTTACTCATTGGGAGGAATATAGATCTTTTTTGTGCGTGGGGGTACAACTAACATGTTATCCATACTTGTTTTTATATTAAATACACAAGATGCTGCCACAACAAAGATTTAAAAACAGGTAAAATACAGTTTCACCACAAATAAAAACCTAGTACATGTTTCATTTTCAGAAAATACATGTTATGATTTATACAAGGTGTCAAGTAATACATTATTTCCTGCTAATGTTGGGAAAGGCGGTCAATAACCAAAATCAAATGTTTTATTTAAAGACCTGTGTTCAATTTTTTTAAAATCAGTTTTTCTGCATAGTCAAGCAAAACTGTAAAAAGACAGGAGTTGACCATTAACCAAACAAGCAATTTTTTTATTTTCATTTAACTTGTAATATTAGGCTTCGTCAAGCTCTCGCATGCATGTGTTTCATCAAGCTCATTGATTAAATGAAAAATGGGTCCAGTTTACTTTGGTATGTTATGATAATTAACTTCAATATTCTTTAAGAAAATAGCATATGCTATTTTTTTTATTTGTCATAAAAAATATGTGAAGAAAAAGTTGAGAAACAGCACTAAAAGAAAAAGGCAACTGTAAAAAAAGTAACACAGACAAAAAGTAAGTTAATTGAACATGAACACAGACAATGACTAAAGACTCTATGAGATTGGAAATCAATAGTTAAAAAAGACCAAAGGGAATGATGTGTATTTTTAAGCAATTACTAACAACATTGAATTCAACAAAATGTAAATGCATTTAACTAAACATTCTATAGACTGTTTTGTCAATTAAAGCTGGTTTTTACAATGTAAGTGCTGTCTAATCCGTAACATTAATTAACACTGACTACTACAACAGTGGTTACAATGTTGCTTCCTGAGCGAGAGTGTTCAGAAGTTCGTTGTCCAGTGTTTGTCTAAAACAACAAATTTTCTCTGCTGGTAAATCAACTTTAAGGGTCAGTTTTGTCTGGTTTAGTCATATTTCTTTGTGACAGATTGGTGAATCTGTGACACTTGCAGACACAATGACTGATGGAAATGTCATGTGCTTGAAAGGTGCACACCGTTTAATTGTACCTTTGACACTGAGGAATGGGAGGTAAAGGCAAGCTATTGATCTCCAGTGCCACTCCCCAGAGTATTTACTTTAAGGATAAAGCAATTTTTGCAACGAAGACTGTCTAAGGTACATTTGTGACACATTTTGCTTCAACAAAATAATATTTGCCATTGAAAAGAAAAACGTATATTTCTTCATTTAAATTGAGATCTGATCCGCTAGACTTCATTTGTACTAGTTTCACTGCTATTACACTAAGCTTGAGTTAGTCAAATTAGAAAATTGAAGCCAGAAAGTTGTAACTCATCTTTGCTTTATTTTTTTAATGGTTTTCTTTAGTTTGGTGTTTTATTGTTGTTGGTTCAAGTGTAAAAGGCTTTGGTTACCTTTTTTTAAAATATGCTTTTCACATGAATTTGACATTGCCAGACATAACCATCAATGGCGTGTAAATAGATCCACAATAGATATATCATATCTACAATGGTACCATAAGTGCCTAGGTGGGAGGGAACATGATTTCCAGTCTCTTGTTTCATAAAGATGTTTCACCTCCATTTCAAAAAGCTTATTCAGTTCTTAAAATGGTTGGAAGTAACAAGATTGTATATTTAGCTGTTGAGTACCTAAAATTATCTTGTCATTATGTTGTTAGTCCACTTATTGGCTCAATTATATCTATTAAAGTATCATAAATGTCTAAGTAGGAGGTAACATGATTTGCAGACTATTTTTTTAATGAAGATGTTTCATCACCCATTCAAAAGGCTTGTTCAGTTTTTTTGTAAATAGTTGAAAGTATAAGGCTTATGAATTTGTATCCAAATAATTACGCTCGTGGTGCTATCAAAGTCAATGATAACAATTAAAGACTTTGGAAGTGTGAAACACTGTCTCACGTGTTCATGTGAGTTGTTTTAATCATTTCAGAAGTTACTGTTGGTAAAGTCTAAGCATTCCTAGCTGCACTACATCATGAAAGGTGGGATTATTGTCAGTATACAGTCATGTGAATCGCCATTGTAGTTCATGAAAATGCTTTTTCTGCAATCAGATGTAAATAAAGAGATATTGATGTGAAACTAGTTTCAGCTGTTTGAAAGCTCTGGGACGATAGCAGGTCTCTACATTCTTTCTTCAACTTCCAGTCCGTGATATGTACTTTATGTTGTTATGCAAGTGCAACTGCTGGACTTTATAGACATTAAAGTTATATGCCCTGTGTAGCTTATAGCTTGTACCACCCTGAGCTTGTGCTTAGGTTTTTTTTTACTAATATGAACTGAATGAACTGGTGTTGCTGGGTTTAAAATCAGAGGAATATGACTGATTGAAAATGTTGTTGTTAGTTTGTCGGACACTCTAGCATCAAATGGAATGGCATTGTTCTTTCACTTTTTTCATTTTTCTGAACTTGATGTACTATAAGGCGAAGACACTTTGTTGTGACAGATGTGTATGTTTCAGTGGGTGGTGGATTGAAGGGTGGTTACTAGTCTATGTGTGGAGGTTTGAGAAAAAGTAGTTTGTCTTCTTTTTAAAGAGGAGTTTTTCCTCTCCACTGTTGCTACATGCATGCTCTATATGAGAGATTGCTGTAAAGTCAACACAAGCCATTGCTTCGGTCAGCTGATTCCAGATGAGGGAATGCTTCAAGTCAATGACTTGATGCAATCTGCTGGGGTTCCTTAGATTGGAAACTTTTTCAAACTGATTTGTAATGATGTATCTATGATTTTAAGGGATTTTCTTGTAAAGTGCCTTGAGACGACATCTGTTGTAAATTGGCGCTATATACATAAACTGATTTTTGATTCTGTTCACTTCCCCCATGAACGTGAAAATGGTGATCCCATGAAACATCCATGTTTCTGTCTGTCGAAGTGGCACTTATATTTAACACATGCAGTGGAAACTCTGTGATTAACAACAGTGCACATCTGGTCTGGAGTTTAGTTGGTCCTGTCTTTTGGGAGCAGTTTCCTGAAAATGTCATCTGTATGTATAGGTACGGATATAGGTATGGAGGTTTGGAACAAAGAATTTCACATCAAATGACTCAACGGTTACCTTACATTCCATACACTGCTCCACACACTTTTCCACTAAACTTTTTTCTTTATTATGCACTGTGCTGCTTTTGCATTACATGAGATTTATTTTATAATCTGTCATGTATGTCGGGTTTTTCCATCTGCTGAGAGTTCCAACTTCACAAGCAACAACTTCCTGGATTTCTTTACATGTATCAAAAAGAGTGCTTTACCTGCTGGTGGAACAGTTAGACAGAAGGTGAAGAGCACCTAATACATTGTGCAAGCAGGTTGGATCTCTTC
The DNA here is from genome assembly GCA_032876305.1 of Orestias chungarensis. Taxonomy (NCBI): domain Eukaryota; kingdom Metazoa; phylum Chordata; class Actinopteri; order Cyprinodontiformes; family Cyprinodontidae; genus Orestias; species Orestias chungarensis. The sequence continues at coordinate 4,323,980 of JAVLVB010000002.1, forward strand.
CAGCATGAGTTTGCAAGCCATAAACAATGACAAGCCTCAATCATGGTGTGCCAACTTGAGAGAACAGAAATCTCGCCAACGACCAGGTTTTTTAATCATTCAGTGTTTACCCACATCCCGCAACTAAACAGTCAATATTTTAACTCCTACTTTAGTAAACAGATTAGCTTTAATTTGCCAGTTGAATGAAATGGAAAAAAAAGATACAATATTGAACTGAAAGTGGTCAATCTTATTTAAAGGTAAGTTGAGGGGTCCTTATTAAACTATGGGTTTTATGTATTTTGCAGGCACATAGTGATATTGTATAGGATAATCAAGTAACTAGGCTACTCAAATATCAAAAATGATGCCATCCATTGGTTTCATTTACATTAATGCTGCATCTTAAGAGCATTATGTTTTTTTGTAAAATGGAATTACCTATACCCATTTCTGGAAAATAAAATCTCAAGATAGTGTGAACCAATTCCACCAGGTGTTTACAAATTCATAGAGTTGTAACTATTCTTTACCCTTTGTTATGCCTAAAAACACATTTCAGAAGAGAAGAAATATGTTCTCATATATCATAGGGACAGTCTGCTGAAGTGGATTATTAGACTAAACAGAAGGAAATGTCAGGGGAAGTGTAGTATGGAGCAGGCTGGGAAGTCTTGAATGGGGACTGGGTATTGTTTGGATGGTTCTGACTCAAATTCCAGTTCCTCCTGTTGGTTCTTGTTTAAGCTGGGGTTGATGTCACAGGGTCTTCATAGTTTAGATGTTCTGTGTTCCCTGGGTTGTTTTGAGGTGGGTTGCTCTTAGCTTCACAGTGGGGATAGTCTTGACTCTATAGACTTGTTGCATTTTTAAAAAGTACCAGACTAAGCACCGGAAAAATTCAGCGAGACACAGTAAAACTTGATAAGAATTATTGGGATCTTGAGGGTCAGATGAGAATCCGACAGTGAAAATGAAAGGCAGTGCTCCAAATGAGCGATGAGACGTAACATACGCTGGACACAGACATGAGACACAAGGATCATAGGATGAATCTTCTTGGAATGGGGCAAATGTGGGCAGATGACTAGAGGGTTCATTATCTTGGAAATCTACAATATGCCAATGAAATGAGATGCCAAATTTCATCTTTCCACATTTCCTGCATTGTAGCAACACAAAGTGCTTTACAGGGATAAAACGGTTTTAAAAAAATCCATCACACAAAACCAAAAAAAATCCATCGCACAAAACCAAAAAAAAATCCATCACAGAAAACAAACACACACACTTTTCTCTAAGTCACATGAGCATACACAAAAAGTACCCCAGGGATATTTTCTCGTGAAAGGTGCGGTTTTCCCAAGATTGACCTTCCTGTTTGAAGGGACCTTTGGATGTCTGTGGCTAGAGTCTCCTCATGTCCTGGGGGAGCAAGTATGTGACTCCCCAAATCTGTCATTTAACAATCTTTTGGGCAAACCATGTACACAACAGCACATTTACACAGGTTTTTAGATCCAGATGGAGATGTTCTTAGATACTTTTTATGATGGTTTAGTTGTCACTACATATTTCCCCCAGTTCATTTCATTTCTATTTTTTTTCTCCTTTCGATTGTTTCTCTGTGTCCATTACATTTGATGTAAACCCAACGCGTGTATAATAAGTTTTATATCAACAAACAAACACACAGTTCACAGATTTTAACTCAAGTATTTTGTCATATTATAAAGTTAAGCAATGCAGAGTAAGCTGTGCTTTTTTTAGGCATGTAGTGTATCAAAGTGGCATACTTAAAACAACTGCAAAAAAATATATATATATATATTTCTTCATATATAACCTTCACATCAGATATGGTTTTAAAAACATCAGAGTACATAAGATAGGGTACAGTTGAACAGTAGCTTAAGGGAGCATTTAATCATAGATATGGTTATATGTATTTATATTATGAGGTTAACGATTTACATCCCTGAAGATAAACAATGAAAATAATTAAAGGGAACAAAATATGAGAATATAATTGAATGTTGTTTCACTTTAATATTCAAAATAAAATCACCAATAAACCTTTATTACAGCTTAATTTGTATTAAACATTTCCAATTACTTCCAGAATAGTGTTTAATATACAGAAAAAATAAACAAGCATTATCACAGAGACTTACTTTAATCTCAAAAGTGATAGCACTGACTTGGCACAAAATGCTATAGGTCCAGTGGGAAGTAAGAGTTCATGCATTTTTCATGTATCCCCTAATGTAAGAGACTCACTGTGGAGAGCCTTGATGTTTCTTTTATAAGAACATGCTGTGATCAATTCTTTACCACTTCAGACTTCAAAACTAACTTCCACCTAACAATACTCAGCTTTTATACTTCATAGACCAAATTTATGCTCAATGTCTGATGTGCACAGGCATGGGTCAACAAACTCTTTGTGTCACCAGAATATCCTAGAATATGTCTGCAAACCCTACTGTGGTGGTGAGAGTCTTGGTTTTCTCTATGTCATCAGTTTATTTGAGGGTTTAGGTACACATCAGCAATGCAGTTGTTAAGACATCCCTCAAGAACAAATGTATTACACCACGCACATGCCAATGTCCGTGTACAGTTAATTGCCTTATCCTGTTTTATTCTTAGAAGTCAGTTATACCCAATCCCAAGCAAAAACTGTAGTTGTACATCTACTGGCAAAACTGATTCTTTAGATTGCAGACATATATCATTCACAAAGGTCTGAAAGCATAATATGGTGCCGTGATTCTATCAACTATTTATCCATTTTTAAGGCCAAAACATCTTGGATCCCACTTGGCATCTGATAGAAAGGAAAACAGTGTCATATGCCTTATGCAATAATTAAACTGAATCGAATCGGACCTTGCACACTGCTTTAAGTTATTTTAGGTTTTGCTTTTATGTTCACCAAACATAATAAAAAAAAAAAACTTCATTTTAATTTGCTGGACATTGTATAGATTTTACTAGATTTTTCCAAAGAGATACTTCTAAATCTAATTTAAAAGGGTAATTGGCTGGTAATTACTCCTAAAGTCTGTCTGCTGTTTAACTCTACATATCTAAATTAAAATCTAAATTATTGCCAAGTTAACTAAAATGAAATATTATATGCTTGATCTAAAGATTCATTTCAGTCCCTGTACTCCCCAAAGTTTTCTTGAACACTTAACTTAACAACTTTTATTTAAAGATTTTACCATGTTTTTTATTTCTTTATAAACTTTTTCCACTTTGTATTGCAGTGCAGGGCTAGTTTGTTTACTTATTAAACTGCATCTAGGGTAAAAGGTAGCCTTGAAGCTTCATTTTAAATAATTTTAACCATTTAACGGGTTGATCCTCTCCCATAACACCTCTCTCAGAGCTTGTTTATCTGAAAGCCAAATATGAGGAGGATATTTAATCAGTTCAAGTGGAGTTATTGCCACTGATGTTGCTTCAGTTCTTTCAACACTAAATAGGTGTCCAATGAAGGCTGTTAGTAGCTGTTTACTTGTCTTGCACACATATACCCTTATGTTTGAAAATGCTTCCCTCATTATGAAGTTGTTTTTTCACTGAAATGTAAGATACTCTAGGCTGTTATTCATTGCTGTAAAGACTAAATCCAAGCTCCCATATGTTTTTCTGCATGACCATGAACAGTGTCACACTGGAGACAACCAAGAGCCAATAAAGAGATTATTAGACCTAAAAAAAGGTCTCAAAGAACAAGACCTCAGATTTCTTAATGTTAGTTAAAATTAAAATAATAGATATGTTTTTATCTTCAAAGTACCAATAAATGAAAGGGCTAAAATGATTCCCTGTTGCTGCAATGGAAATATTTGCTATAAATAATTGCAATATTTTTTTCCAGTTGCTTTCTGTTATACCAGAGATTGTTGCTTACAAATCGTACCAGTTTGAAAGCCTCAGATCAAACATTTGTCCAGTGAAAGAACAGCACAATGATTTCTACTTTGAAAATAAAATAAATACATTTGATGTTCAAAGAAAATCTTGATACATAAATATAATACAATTTCTTTCTTTATTTTACATTTCCTTATCATTATTTCAGTTTAACAAAAATAAAATTTGGTAAACCTTTAAGTAAGGTTATCCCTTGTTCAGATTGAGACAGCCCCTCCAGTCCACTAGGTGTCTTTGTTTTCTTTTTCTTTCAGGAGGCAGGGGGATGGCTGGGCTGTCTAATTGAATACACATGGTGTTAAAAGGCTGGCTTCCAGTCAGCAACAGGAGCTTGGTTTTGGCCTTCCAGTTGGACTTGGTTGAAGCAATCGGAGGACCTGTGCAACCTTTTTCTTAAGATTGGCAGTTGTTGATTTTCACACAGGGTTTTCTCCTTAAAATAAATTTTTCTACATCATAGATGTGTTTCCATTCTCCCATTTTTTGCCATAGCTTTTGAGCTGGGTGTGACAAGATTAAGTTAGATTTGGGGACATGTGGTAGACAGATTCTTCTTCCCATGGAACACCTTTAAAAATATTTTTCTCGTAATTTGCCTCAGTTGGCTTGATCTGAATTTGTGGATATAGAGCAGTGCCCTGTAGAACATAATGGCACAGGAAGAGAAGGAGCTAATAGTGCATGTCAACCTAAAAGGAATGCATTTGGAAACCAGTGGTCTGTTATATATATATGTTATATAAGACCGCTATTTCAAAAGTCAGTCCTGAAGGGCTGCTATCCAACCATTTTGTAGTTCTTGATCAATATGCTTAATACTATTTTAGAGTGGGTTTATTTTCATATATTTTTGTTTTTTAATGTCGGGATACACTCACCCCCCACTTTATTAGGTACATCTGTTCAACTTCTCGTTAATGCAAATTCTTAAATAACCAATCACATGGCAGCAAGTCAATGCACTTAGGCATGTAGAGATGGTCAAGATTATCTTCTGCAGTTCAAACCAAGCATCAGAATGGGGAAGAAAGGTGATTTAAGGGACTTTAAAGGTGGCATGGTTGTTGGTGCCAGACCAGCTGGTCTGAGTATTTCTGAAATTGCTAATCTACTTGGATTTTCAAGCACAACCATTTCCAGGGTTTATAGAGAATGACCTGAAAAAGAGAAAATATCCCATAAGCGGTAGTTCTGTGGGCAAAAATGCCTTGTTGATGCCAGAGGTCAGAGGAGAATTGTCTGACTGTTTCAAACTGAAAGAGAGGGAACAGTGAATCAAATAACCACTCATTACAAAAGAGCATCTCTGAATGCTCAACACATTAAACCTTAAGGCAGATGGGCTGTAGAAACAGAAAGCCACATAGGGTGCCACTCCTGGGTTTCAGTTAAGAACAAGAAACTAAGGCTACAATTCGCACAGGCTCACCGAAATTGGACAATAGAAGAATGTTGTTTGGTATGATGAGTCTCAATTTCTGCTGCAACATTTGGATGGTAGGGTCAGAATTTGCCATAGAGGTAGAGAAAAAACTAAACATGCAGGACATTTAGTTGTGGGGACCAGGATGGAAAATTACTGGTTTATTCAATCCCTGCTGATTTTCTTCTCACTTTACTTTCATCTGATTCCACTTAATTCATTAGTCTCACCTGTTTATTCCTTCAAAATCCCCCTGCTCAGTGTGTGTACAGTATATCCTGTTGTTTATTTGTCTTATTATGATATCCCCTCCTGTTTGTCCAACCATTTTCACATAATCTGGGCTCTTGCCTTGCAACTTGTTTGTAGATTTCTTTTTTTTCCACCAACTCTCCCAGCCTGCCCCCTTGCAAATTTGAACCATACTCCATTATCCATATTCAGGAAAATACATTTTCCCCAAGTTGTAAAAACAGTTTGAAAAAATTGAGTGACGTTATAAATAATTTTTTTATCTTTTTTAATATGTATTGTAAGTGTATATATTTCTGGTGGCAGTAAAAGTGCAGCTCATTTGAAGCTAAAGATTATTTTTACATTTTTTTTTCCAGCTTAAAAAGCTGTTTTAGATTGTTGTTTTTTTTAAGTGTTTACCTTCATGTTTAAAATACAATGGCAACAGAGGCTCTTTGTGGTAGTTTTCTTAGCACCACAACATTACAAAGTCAGGGTAAACAAAACACTGTCAGACAATGTATTTTTTTTCTCATTATGAACAATTTATAACCTTAGATGTGGGTAGTAACTTTTTACATTTACTCAGTTACATTTACTTGAGTAACTTTTGAGTCTAGTATACATCTTAAGGTAGTTTTAACTCACATAGTTATTGCTTTAACCGGAGTAATTTTACATTAAAGTAATGCTACTTTTACTTGAGTACAATTTGCTACTCTACCAACGTTACTTCACTTAATGTTTGAACTCTGACATTATTACATAGGATAGACCAGTGTGGCTTCTAATCTACGTAAAATCTTCTTTAACATACTAATTTTTCTTTTCACTTTGAGCAAGCTCAAATGATGCAAGTCTGATCATTGAAGGTTTACGTTATCAATTTTTCCATTTTGTTTAATTATTACATTGTATAAATACTCTGAAGCATCCCCATCACAATAATATTCTTTATATAGCAACAGGAATAAAAGCCAATAGCGCTAAAGATAGAATGACCTTTTTCCAGAAACTCTACAAATCTTTTAAATTTTGTTTTATTGATAATCTTTAAAATTAAAAGAGCCTTTTAATCTCACTATTTCTTAGATTTAAGTTTGCTTGAAGAATTTTTGTCTAAGAACTGTTTTACAATGTACTGTGTTTAGTTCATAAGTAGGAATTCAACAGTGTTTTTTGTAAAATGGTCATTGATGGTTTGGATAACTAAAAATGGTCTAATAAGATACAATTTGTTTTGACTTTTAAAATATTCATTTTGGGCTGTCAAATTGCAGGTGTTGATAATACAGCTATTGGAACAGGACAATCTATTTGGTTGTTTTGCTTGATATAGTGTTAAATGATTCATTATAGTTGACAAAACAGTTGTCTTTTATTGTGGCCACAAGCATTTAGTTTAGGTGCTGTGTATGAAGATGTTCAAATAATTTTTCTCCTTCCTAAGAAGCTGTCACACTGTTTCTTATTCCACTCTACGGTTTTCATGAATCTAAACAGGATATCACGTCGTTGACTTATGTTTACCTTCTTAAACACTCTCATTTGGTTTAATGCATATGTTTGTCAGGATAAAGGTTACAGCGTAGCGTTTGTCTATATTTTGGTCAATATTATTTGTATTTTATGTTCTCACCAAACTTAACCATCTCATCTTCTTGGAAGATGTGATGCACAAACAAACCAGCGGTGTCCTCTGGAATGAGTAGCACTAGATCAAATCAGCAACATTCTCCATATCATTTTTCCATATTATTTAGATAACCCACCCCTAAATGTTTAAATTCATCCTCATTAGCTAATATATGTTTTTTTGATTATTTAGGCTTTGATCTCATTACTCCTCGTCATCCATTTAGTCATCATGACTCAACATGTCTTCTATACGTTCTAGCCAAACTATCATTATTGTTTACATTTATTGTACCTTGATGATGTACATGCACATTCTTGTTAGAAAACAAGTATGGCTATACTCAAACCTTACAACGTTTTTTTGGTACAACAAATATGAAACATTGCAATGCATTACCATATAATTTGAATGACAGATTTTGTCTTAAAATAGAATTTAAAACATTGGTTATAAAATAACATTAGCAGAAGATTAGGTTGGCTTGATTTGTGACAGGTCTCATTTCAAGAGGATAAAAGGTCTGCTCTTTTTGTCAAACTATAGATTCCCTGTTGCCTCTAGGATTTCGTTTCTGATTTACTCTAAGCCTTTTTTTGTCTCTTGTAGACAGGGATAGAGCTCCAGAGGGGAATACAACTCTGCAGGGAGAAGGGCTAACAGGTTGAAAGTCAGTGAGAGTGGGATCAATGAGTTTTAGAACAGCTCAGACGGAACGGTCTGAGATGTAACATAGTTATTCACAAACTTCCTGTTCATTCAAAAACCTGATAAAGATTCTACGTTTAGTTTGTAGAAGAAGTCTGCATATCTTGGTTGTGGCATTTGAACATTTGTGGCCACGAAACCTATGGGAACACCTGAATTAATGACTTAGATGGACAAGTTAGTAATATTAATGGGGGTTTTTTTGTGTGGGTTTTATGCTGTTAAAGACTATGATGTAATGGTTCCAAAATTATCCTTTATTCTTTATTTTTTAAAGATGAGCCATACAGCAACTACCAGGGTTTTTCTGACACAAATACTTGAAACCTATTTTCAGATACCTTTTTTTAAATTGTAGTGAAAAAAACACTTGTCTATTTAAAAAAACACCACATTTCACCATAAAGATTATATTGCTGTATAAATACAATTTATGGCTTAAAGGTCCAGCTTATGCCAAGGGGCAAATTATGAACGAAAAAGTTAATGATATAAGACAGGTACATTTAAATAACTGTAATCCTATAAAGCCTGATGGTGAGCTTTTTTAATTGACAACTCATTGCTTATCATGATGTATTATGTCATCTTCACAAAAATTTTGATTGACTCCCAAACAATTTATCTTGTAACCAATAAACCAGTGCCTCATCTGTGTTTAACTCACGATAACATGTTTTGTACTACTTGCCTGATTTTCGGGTATTTTATATAACCGTACGTACGCTCCCGTAAAATGTTTTTACAATTTTTCTATAGCAGACCGTTCTTTAAAAAAACATCCCAGAGCAAAAAAAGTCGGAGCAAAAATGGACAGCTCCCACATAGAGTTGCATTGATTTGGATTTGGGAGTAATTTTTGCTCTGACCCGATACCTAACTTGTCACTGCTCATTCTCTGAAGTAAATAGAGATCTGAGCTATGCCACAATCGTAGAGGAGAAACCACCATTGCTTATGCTTTTGGAATTTTAGTGAGACATATGACGATTTTCGAATGGGAAGGGTTTGTTTGGAGGACTTTTTTTTCATAAAAACCTGGCCTGACTGAGGTATGAATGATAGTTACACATGCAGCAATTGCAGGATCATGTATAGTATGGTATGGTATGGTATGGTATGCATATATGCATGTATGTATGTAGTACACACAGTACAACTATAATGTGTGTGTTTATATATGTATGTATATATCATATCACTAGGCTTTTCTGTTATGTCTTTGAACTCACACACAGGCCCAGTTGGGGAACTTCATTGATTAACCATATATCGGCATGCATTGTGTTTTTAGCCCATTATACTGGTTTTTGGACCTTAGTGGGGTTTCTGGTTAACAAGGATGTATGGTTTATGATGCATTATTTGGGGCTCATACAGTATAATACTACCATAGTACTATCAGTCATCATACTAGTACGTCTCCATGTAGTAATCAAAGCATTTGAGCTAATGACAACCTACATGCTTATGTCAGAATTATAACTAACATTAGCAATTAAACTAATTTGGTATTTTTTTTGTTTTTGTTTTTTGTTCCCTTGTCATGTTTAGCATCATGCTAGTAGAATGGGTTTCTGGCTGCCATAGTGGTGCTTAACAGTTTTAATTTTTCAAGGGGGGCTTTAAAAATATAAAGCTACCAATACCTTTATTATTTATTTATTTCTGAAGTCTTATGTACTTTCTTCACGTAGCCACACTAGTGTATGAGTCTGCTACTCTGCCCTTCAAAGCAGGGTAACCAGCGGGTGTCAACAATGCCACCTTGGGGATTGTGCCCAAGGAAATAGGTCTGCAAGCCACTTAAGGTTCATAAACAATGAGAGCAAGACTTCATTCCACCACAAACTAATGTATTTTATTGTTCCATGTTTAAAAAAAATAACTCAGTAAAATTCAAACAACCACAATGGGAAGGGAAGTGCATAGTACTGGGGCCTACCAGCAGGGAGAGGGCAGTCCAAATATGGGGAACTGATTCCTAAAACAAATTAATAAATCAAAATAAATCACCCCATGCACTTGTGAACAGACACTCTATCGTGAAGAAACCCCAACACCAGTCTTATCACTACACAAACCAGCACAGTTAACATATTGTGATCCCCACAGTGAGGACAGCAAACGGGGTCCCCAGGCAGAACCCCGGAAGCCACGGAGTAGAGCCCACTGGGCTCCAGGACCAGCACCCTACCGCCAGGCCCAGGTCCCCCAAGCATGTCCCAGGGGTGAGTCTTAGGGCCCGAGCAAAATCATACTCACTCACTCACTCACAAAAAGGATAAATAAAAGAAATGAATAACCCATCCATCCATCCATTTTCTATACACCCTTGTCCCTTTTGGGGTCGGGTCTGCTGGCGCCTACCTCTAGCTTACAACGGGCGAGAGGCAGGGGTACACCCTAGACAGGTCACCAGTCCATCACAGGGCAACACAGAGACATACAGGACACACAAGCACTCATATACACTCACACCTAAGGAGAATTTAGAGTGCCCAATTAGCCTAACAGTCATGTTTTTGGACTGAATGAGGAAGCTGGAGTACCCGGAGAGAACCCACACATGCACGGGTAGAACATTCAAACTCCTTGCAGAAAGACCCAAGACCCAAGGTGGAATTGAAACCCAGAGCCTTCTTGCTGCATGGCAACAGTGCTACCCACTGCGCCACTGTGCAGCAAATATGCAAAATGAGTTGAAAAAAATAAAACAAACTCCATAAGTAAGTAAAAAGAAAGGGGTGGGGGTTAGGGGGGTTGTGTCAGCCTCTGATGCAGCACAGCGGGAAGCCCCGGAAGAATAAGCACCCCCACCGTCGCAGCCACAACTGTCCCAGTAGTAACCGTATTTGAACACCAGGTGGAATTCCAACATTTTTGTGACTTTTGTGGCACCACGGTTCAAAATGGTGGAACTCTAAGGCAAACTCTTTACTGATTGTGATTTTCTGATTCCTTTCCCTAGCAAATAGCAAATTAATTGTTATTCTAGGCTTCTATTAACCTTTTCTGTAGTAAATAAAAAAACTTTTTTTTTTTTTTCGAATATAATGCACCATTCGAACTGAAATATCCAAAATCTTTTGACAGCCTGTTAATTTCTTACATATGTAACACATACAGCAGGAACTTTTTTCAATGTCATTTTCAAACTCTTTTTCCTTTTTTAGAACCCAGTGGACCTTAAAGGAGCTGCTTAAAAGCTTTGGGTAGCTTGGAAAATTAAACATTGTAAAAGGAGATTGACATTTGGTAATTAGTTGTGGTCTTACCATGTGCCAATTACCCCCCGAGAAGCTTTTACTTGTATTGCAGATGAGTTTAAAAAAAACCAAAAAAAAAAGATTGAAACACAAACACGAGTAAATAATAAATCTCAAAGCTCTCAATTCTGAAGTATGGATCAGATGGTTTCATTTTGCTGGCCTCCACACTGTGATTTTAATCAATGTCATGGGGCCCCGGACCCACATGTGGGATTTGCACACTCCAGCAATCTTTAAAGCAAATACATGTGCATCTGTCACTCCTTTGAAAATCAGTTGGAGTCCTCAGGCTGGGTTTTTCTTACCAGCTCTGTTGGCCATTGTTTCTAAATTGACTGACAGCAATTATGAATGTTGTTATAATTCATCCTGCAAGATTAACCCAGAAAATGTAGTCTTAATAAATCACCAGTATGTGATCCTATTTGTTGCATGATTCATAGATGTGTAGATTATATTCAGTATCCAAAATGTTGTCAGTTGCATGAACATAAGGCAAGCATTCGGTATACATTTTATATCATAAAGATCCAAAAAATACAAGACCATTTTTTTTTTACCTGAAAAGAATTTATGCATAATAGTTCTTGCTTCAGTTGTGGTAAAAAACTGGATCCAACTAAGAAGTTGTCCATACCTACAATAAGAGCAACAACAAAACTTTAAAACAGCTGAAACTGTAATGAACAAAGCTCGACCTTGGAGCTGGCTATAACAATGTATCCTAACAACTTTAAGAAAACTTAAAAATGTTGTCGGATGTTGTTTTAATAATAATAATAATAATAATGTATACTTTATGGATCACGTAGGAAATTGTTTTTGGTGTACACCACACTGAGGCAGCAACTTTTGCAGGAGCCAGGTAGGCAGTAGCGCAAAGGGTCTTGCCTAAGGACCCACACTGGATGCTGTGGTATTTTTGCCATGGGCTGGATTTGAACCCCTGACCTTCCAATTAGAAGTCAGGCAACATACCACTTGAGCTATCCAGCCGCTAATAAATAATAAATGGGAAATAGTAGAGTACATATACTACATCAGACCATATTTGGCTAAGTTGTTTGCATCTCCCTTTATTGAATTAAATCTCATTTAGGAAAGCAAAAAAACAAGACCACCTTGTCAGGAGTTACAAATTTAAGCATAAAGTGAGGATTTAATTCTAGCATCGTGTATCCATAATATGTCAGGTAAACTCAGCTCGAAAGTATGCCAAATGATTTGGAGAACAGATCTTCAAAGTCATATATGGCTTTAAACTTGATAGAAAGTTTACACTACCGGGACTCTTGTTCAAACAAATAACTCTGTACAGGAAGGCATGACCCGTAAGCATACAGCTGGGTTGGATTGAGGTATCATAACGTTCACGACAACTCCTCTAAAGCTCATTTGGAGCCATACAGAAACCATTTCCTTAGTTTTTGGTACTTAAAGTTGTCTGACAATGTTCAAGGATTCCATAGTCACAAGTCTGAATACTCGCCAAAAGATGACCAAATTGGCTGCATAAAATATGTCAAAAAAAGTTTAGGAGGTGGATGTAGTCCTTTCTTTGACATGGCAGGGTCAAATTATAATTGCCTCTGGTTGTCTTGAAGAGCAAATGGCTCTTGTCTCAGAAGACTTGCAGCATCAACTTTCAATACAAGGTTTGGAGGACAGAGGACTCACAGAAGAAAATTAGATATGCTTTGAAGCCAAGACCTTGGCAAACAGCCGCAGCTGCTTTAAAACTTGTCAGTAACAATTATGCATGGAGACTCTGATGGGGGATGATTTTCTAAGCAGAGAGCAAATAGTAAGGCTAACTTGTAAAAAAAAAAAAATGTCGTGTAACCTTCTTCACCTTTAGCTGGTATTTAAAACCTTGTTAGTATTCGTGTGTGCACGTGTTTGTTCAGGTGGGAGTAAATTCTTGCTGGAAAAAAGCATTAAGAAGGCATTTGGTTGAAATGATTTATTGTCTTTCTGACTGACAGAAATTGGTTTAGGCTCAGAAATATTTTATTTGATACTTTGTCCTTCTTCAACATAATCCCTGATTGAGCCTATTTAAAAATTAAAGAGAATATTGCAAAGTTTAGCTAAATTTAGAGGAAGATTTTAGAAGTTTTGAGACTTTTGTGCTAACTTTACAGCCTTGAGATTTGGGGTGAGCTTTTTATTTCAGCATGATAATACCCCTAAATATTAATCTAGCACTACAAGGGAGTGGTTCAGATCAAAGCATAAAGTATTCATAGGTTAGAATGACTCTTTCACCAGGGTTAAAGAGTGGTGTTTTACTCCATTGTCACTTCTGCCAAGTGTCTGAAAAGCACAATCACATGATTCCTCCCGTTCCATGGTATCCTATTCCACCCATATCTGAACCTTTTGAACATATCTTGTTTGATTGTGCAGTTTGATAAAGAATGGAAGACAGGAATATATCTACAGTAAAGGGTAGCAGGGGAGTGAATTTGTCTTCCTGTCCCATCCCACTCCCATTGAAAAAAAAAATAATTGTCTGCACACAATAGACTGTAAAAAAACAAACAAAAAAAAGCTAACCTAACTAAACTCATTCTAGTTTACTTGTTGGTTTGACCGAGACAAATTATACCAAGCCCAAAGCACTTATTTTAAGCCATTTCCTCAACTTTAAGTTGACTTAACTTTCTTTAGCAATTATATTACTATAATAAACATTTAAGTAGTAAGAAATTCAATTTAAGTTTTTAATCATTATTTATGTATTCTTTTAAATTGTTGCAATTTTATACAATGGCAAATGTTTTGTTAAATGCTCACGATTAAAAATGAAATTCTTAATTTTAAGAGATGGATAAAGTCAATTCTGAAATGCTTTTTAATAGAACATATGGCTAATGATTCTACCAACACTTCCTAAAGTAACCTTAAATATTAAATGGCTGATGTGCACACGTTAAAAGAAAGGCAAATGGTCCAAAAGTAACTCATTAAGATCCTGATCATCTACTTGATATTCATTGTCAGAGCAAATTGTTTACCAAAGTGCCATTCCCATGCAAGTTAGACTAATTTGTTTTTAAAAGAAGACAGCTGATTCTTCCTACCTTTATGTGTATAAAAAGTATTGTACACATTGGCCTGAAAATCATACAGTGTACGAGTGAACTTTATAGTTTCCCTTAAAATACTTATTTTCTCCTTCATTCTCCTTCCTTCCTTTTAAAGTCGCAAGCGGGTGGTGCAGGCTAAGACGAAAGCATGTGGGAAACAGGCATGTGGCGAGTGGGTTTTTGCTATAAAAAAACTCTAAAGTGAAGCTTACATGTTTTAAATTAAAAAAAATTAAATTCTTATTAGATTTCCACACAGAAAAAAATCTTTTTAGGGGGAAAGACATCTAATAAGCTAGCAAGCTTAAAAATAAAACCTTAAAAATTCAACATGTATGTAGCATGAAAAAAATAAATAATTAAAAGACATAATCCAAACACTCTCACAAAGAAATGTTATATTCAATAGTCTGAACCAGAAAAAAAAACAAAAAAAAAAGTAAAAGTGAACAATTTAAATACTAACCGTAGAGACATGAGAGTTCCAGCAAGAAAGAAGATGGTGATTAAATTGTTTGAAAATGTCTACAATGTTTTACCACATGATCTTGGATCGCATGCATGCTTTGTGGACCATTGCTCCCTCTAGTTTTCTTAAGTAATAATTATAGTGAATTATCTCTAGTTTCTCTCTCTTTTTTTCAAGCTGATTTTCTTGTATCAGATTTTAAAGAGTTAAATGAAGTAAAGTGTAACGTTATTTGATTACATCAGCACTGGTGACTGAAAAAGCTATGATTGCTTTTTACTTGCTTCCAAGACAGTGTAAAGAAAAGAACAAAACAAAAAAAACACATGCCCCTTCCCACTCGTGGTAAAATGACTCCAGCTCCCATCCCACTGCCTTGCAGAATGACTCCCACTCTTGTACAACTTCCATTTGTATTTTTCATTGACTTTAACAATACATTGAATTTAATTTGATCTTCTCCCAATTTGTAATTAGATTACTTTGTTTTCTGCAGAGTTCTTTAAAAAACTGGCAACAGAAGTAGTTTATATGTGGTAGTACAGGGAGGCATTTGTTGCCTTAATTGAAACTTTCACTATAGTGTACAAAACAAATAATTCAAGCCCTATGATCCCTAAAAACAACCACACCATGTAAACTACGGTTAATTAAACTTAAATATACCATACAACCAGGTGTTATAAGAGAATATGTTTCTTCTTTATGTTGTTTTTAAACGACGATGGGAAAACTTGAAAACCATCTGTCATTGTGACTGGATACAATTAACAGAGCTGATTACTTGGTGCTGACATTTTCAAATTTTTGGCACAGAGTACATATCTTAAGTAAATAAATTCAATCTATTATAATGATTTAAAAATCTGTATGCCTTCTCCTGACCTGGCTATCTAGGAGCTGACAGAAAAGAAAACAAAAACAATTGTTGCTGATTTCTGGTTCCTATATTTCCAAACCTTGGCTAAAGTGGCACTTGTAATTCCAGTCTCCACTGCGGCAAAATATTCAACTTCCAGATCAACGTCAAAACCTTGATACATTTGATTTCACGCAATCCAGGTCCATGCGGATCAACTGCAGGTGTGTGACTGTATTTAGGTCTCAGCAGATAAATCGTTCATAACTTAAGTCCAGTTTTTTTATTTTGTGGTAACTGGGGCCCCAGCCAGTGTATATTTTTTTAATGTTCTTATAAAGTAAAGGAAAAAAAAGCAGCGGTAAAAGTAAATTAATACAGAATATTCTTAGGCCCCATCAATCAAAACCGTTCACACAAGGGTTCCTAGTGAATAACAAGACAGACCATTTTAGTGTATGGTGTCCCCCCCTAAATATGTTATGACAGTTATTGGGGGGCCGTAACACCAGTAATTAATGAATATCTATTTTTAGAGCCACAGAATATTGAGGAAAAAAAGCTGTTTCCTGCTTTAAAGCATGTGGATATGACTAGGCTTTAATATCTGATTTGTTGTCATCAAAGATGAAGGTGTAATAACTTCCACGCTTCCATCTTAGGGCTTTATCAAGCATCCTGTGTGTCATCGAATAGCAGAACTTCACACATTCAATGGGATTTGCTAATATCACTTTAGCTTCACCCACTTAGAACAGGAGGTGAGTTGTTTTGATGGTTGTTGTACTCCTTCTGCTCTCTGCCTGAAACAAGTTTCAAACTGTCTGAAGTGTTGACAGCGAGCTTACCTCACAGGCCACACGAGGCAGCTTGCACCAACTTTGCTTTTGCCATTTGAAATGTGAACGTTTTCCACCATTTGGACCATTTACTTTTTTTGGAAGGTTTGTTAACATGATGTTCTCAGACTAAAGCGATCAAAGAATAAAAATGTTGAATTTGTGTTCTTTTCCGGCATATTATGCTCTAAAAATTTCAATTTTAAATCAAATGTCTTTCTAAAAGAAGCATTTTTTTTTTTATATAAAAATATATATATATATTTTTTAATTATTTTACAAGCACTTTTACTTATCTTTCTACACATTTGAAGACAATTTGATTTCTAAAGCCACGGCTGCACAGTGGCGCAGTGGGTAGCACTTTTGCCATGCAGCAAGAGCCACTGGGAGGAATTCCACCTTGGGTCTTGGGTTTTTCTGCAAGCAGTTTGCAAGTTCTCCCTGTGCATGCGTGGGTTCTCTCCGGGTACTCCAGTCAAAAAAAAAAAACATACTGTTAGGCTTATTGGGCACTCTAAATTGTCCTTAGGTATGAGTGGTTGTTTGTCCTGTATGTCTCTGTGTTGCCCTGCAATGGATGGGCAACCTGTCCCGGGTGTACACTTGCCTCCGTCCCGTTGTAAGCTGGACATATGTGCCAGCAGAGCCACTTGACCTCAATAGCGACAAGGGTGTACAGAAAATGGATAGATGGATCTAAGGGAACCTTCTTGTCATAATGTTCAGTCTGCTGACCCACATAAACCAGAGAACTCTCAGGAATATAATAATAATAATTTATTATAAAGGATGATGTGATCTTGGATCCGGGGAAATGAACAGTTGACAGGAAACGGCGGCAATGGGAACCAGAGAGGAGGACTTAGAGGCGGTAACCAGAGATGAAGGGTATTTGGAGAAACAGAGGACAACGTGGGAAACCGGGGACACTGTGAGGTAAGCAGAGTTGGAGTCTTGTACAAGGAATGGATGAGAAGGATTTACAGGAACGATCTTACTTGAAGTTAGCCAGGAGGATGAGTGGTAGTCTTTCAGTTTTCAGCTTCAAGGTGTCAGTTAAAATTACGATGTAATTTCAATTGAAATGGCTTTAGATTCCTTAAAAATATAAAATACACAACCTTTAAGGATCAACCAGTAATCTATATAGTTCTGGGCTGTTGTGAACAGAAAAATCCAAAAGTAAAGCTTTGAAAGCTTTGTTTGCTTCACACAAAACAACTGTTTGGAAGAGCAAACATGAGCCTTTTAAACCTAAAACCTCTAGCAACTTTGGAATAACTTATAATTAGGGATGTAAGCAAAATTAAATTGACTTTAAAATGTTTGCCTACACAGATGGTCCGATATCCAATCAGAATGAGCCCAAAAGCCTACTTATTCCTGTTTGGTCTGGATGCAATCTACAAAAAGAACGATCTTACTTGAAGTAAGTCAGGAGGATGAGTGGTAGTCTTTCAGTGATGCTTGGGTTGTTTGTCCAAGGGGTTGTGTGCGGCAGAGAGAGGATGAAGGAGAGCGAGCAGACCGAGCTGGAGGAAGGAGCGGATGAAAACCAGATGACTGAGTTGACCGGAGAACTATCTGTTGAGTGAGTATGCTGACTCGGTGATGACCTGGAAAAAGGAGAACACAGGAAGCGATGTGAGTGGCAAAAGGGACTAAGGCAAAGTAACAAAATAATCAAAGTATCAAAATAACAGAACAGGCAACTAGAGACGAAAAAACTGAGCTTTGAAATCTAAGCTCTAACTACGAGAAGGCTGGCTCAGAGCTGTACATTACCCAGGGTAACTAATACTCAGGCGACGAGAAGTGAGTCCACCGCTCCCTTTAACCCTCCAGGACTCGTCACTGGTGATGAAGTGCACCTGGGATTAGGTGCACCTGGGCGTGGCTCGGGTGGCCCCTGTGGCTAACCTACCAAGCACACTGAAAAGACTGAACCTGACACTTCTTAGTCATTTTAGTCATTATCAATAAAAAATACCTGAGTCTAAATAGGATAGGTATATAAAACCCCATGTTATACAAAATGACTTTTATTTGCCTAGCAAAATGGTTTGTGTGACACCTGCTTTTCTTTCACAATAAATATTGCTTTAAGATGTCATACTGTGAGTACTTGTGTTTCCATTTCAGAGTCACTGCTGGGCCTCTGTTACCTGCTGTGTATGGAAAGCTGACTGGCCAGACTTTGAACCAGGATGTATTGATGTCAGTGTTTTGTTTTTGTTTGTTTTTTTTTCTTTAGGTGCAATCTATCATACCTAATAGGCATATGGCAATAGAGAAGAGAAAAAAAATCCCTTTAAAAGAATGAAACCTTTAGCAGAACCTAACTCAGAAGGAGCAGCCATCTTTTGTGATTATTGTGATCTAGGTGTACTTTCTTTATTAAAAGTAAAAGTTAATAACAGAAGAGGAAGAAAGTTGAGTTGCTGGCAGCACTATTTCATGTTCAACGTTCCACTCCGGTAAGATTTAAAACTTAACAGCAAACCAGGTGTAGTGTGTATGGACAGAAAAACACTGAGGCAAAGAATAAATCTACCAGTTAAAATAGCAACGACTAATGAGGAAAAATAATGTAGCAGAGTGAGGAAAAGTGACCAGACTTTCGTTTCAGAGGCTAACGCCTATAGCAGCAAAACTATAGAGATGGATCAAAATAACCAAACCCTTTAGAAGGAGTTCTGAGAGAGGAAGAGCTTTTTTATGGCCACTCTGCCATCTGAAACTCTCCAGGGTAAAAGCCAGTAGCAACAACACCACCATTTAAATGTAGCATCGACTTTAAGGCCTGTAATCAACTGTGCATGCATCTTTGTAGATTGCCCGCAACAAAACCACTAACCGCACAGGACATTTTTTCATTTTATGTTTGCACAAGAAAATTCACACTGGAATCTGTAAGATCATGGAAAGCTTAACTTAGACTAAATCAGTGGCAAATTTCCCGTCATGAGGATGTGGAAAGGTGGGAGAAACCCTTTTCTTTGCGTAATATGAGAAGATAAAATCCGATCATAAACAATTTATTATTGACATAAAAGTGTGAACTGTTACATTGAAGCCAGTCCTGTGATAAGATCAGTGTCCTGCTTGTCTAATGTTGGGTATGGTCATAAAACAGAAAGTTCAAACCACAAAACAGAGCAGATCATATAACATGCAGAAAATAGGCCTTGGTATGGTGCACTACTTGACTGATGATAGAAAATGAGTAGGTTATGGTTGACCTCTTAGATCAGCTAAAAGTCTTCTTCATCAAGCAAGCTTATTGCTTTGGACATCTGGGAATCATGTTGTTTCAACTTTGATTCCTTACTTTACATAAATTAAACTTACAATAATGAAAAGGTATCTCTATGTGTATTTCTCCTTCCACTTAGCCTGTTTTGATGCTTATCATGGAATTTCCATTTTCATTTCTTCCACTATTAATGTGTGTGGCTAGGAACGAGCTATTGTGTTCTATAAGTATTTTAGAGAAATAAGAATATCTGGTTTTGCAGACATGTTTTGACTGGCAAGCAAGCCACTGATATGCAGTATATGAAGGAACCAAACTGATGTGTGGGGAAAAGGAGTTTCTTAGCTTTTGCTATCAACAGAATTTGCCAGCTAGGTGACCAAGCAAACAGCCTGCAGTGCTATGTTAGTGATAAGTAGAAAGTAGCTACAGAAATGCAGTAAATTCACTTGCAGGATGCTGAATACGTATTGATGTAGCATTGTGGGACATAAGGTATTAACTTTTGACATTTTTACTTATTCTAAGCAGATTGAAAAAATAATTGACCATTCTTTCACCACATTTTATATATTTCATCAAGAATTTTTTTTGTGCTGCATAATAAGTTTATAAATACAGATATATGGTTGAGTGCCAAGACAGCGATTTTGTTATAAAACTGTACGTCTTTTTTTGCAAAAAGATTCAGCACAACACTTTGATTATTGATCATACTGTAGTTATCCACATCTTATAGTGCATTCTTTCATCCATCCGACTTGGACTTCCGAGCTTGAAGTGGATACGTGACGTCATATCCGAGATCCGAGTCGGCTCGGAAAGGTTAAGCGAACGCAGCATTAATCTGTAATTCTTGTCAGATATGAAACAATCTCTTTAAAAAACAACTGTATGGAGTTTTTCAAAAAACAGGAATCTGATTGTCAGTTTTTGATTTCATTTTAATTCTTAAAAAAAAAAAACTAACGTAGATTTACATAATTTGCATTAAAATCAGTGCTGTAATTAATATTAAAATTAATTACAGCACAGATACATAAGGACTGAACAAAATTCAGATAAGCCACAGAAATGTAATTTACATTTAACTTTTTTTTTCTATATTGTATGTACTTTGTACCAATAAGTTGTGAGGATATTATGCAAAATCAACTTTTTTAGAGATCCATATTGTGATATAATGTAAATCCATTGAATATGTTGGTATGATGTGCTAAACGGGAAACAATACACAACCTTTAAGGATCAACCAGTAATCTATATAGTTCCGGGCTGTTGTGAACTGAAAAATCCAAAAGTAAAGCTTTGAAAGCTTTTTGTTTGCTTCACACAAAACAACTGTGTTTGGAAGAGCAAACACAAGCCTTTTAAACCTAAAAACTCTAGCAATTTTGGATTAACTTATAATTAGGGATGTAAGCTAAATTAAATTGACTTTAAAATGTTT
Source organism: Orestias chungarensis (assembly GCA_032876305.1). Lineage (NCBI taxonomy): Eukaryota > Metazoa > Chordata > Actinopteri > Cyprinodontiformes > Cyprinodontidae > Orestias > Orestias chungarensis. The sequence continues at coordinate 4,345,151 of JAVLVB010000002.1, forward strand.
GCCTACACAGATGGTCCGATATCCAATCAGAATGAGCCCAAAAGCCTACCGATTCCTGTTTGGTCTGGATGCAATCTACAAAAAGAATATTAACCAAACATGTGTTTGTATATTTTTCTGTATGTATAGATTCCAGCCACAGTAAATTCACATTTGTATGTGTAGGTCTTATTTTGTTTTTGTCATAATTAAATTAGTGGAATATCACCAAGTACAATAAACCAATAAAAGCCAAAACTTGACATTCATGTTCATAATTGTAATTGTTGTATACACACTTATAACTGACTTTAGGTTTTATACAAGAACACCAAAAACCATTTCAGTTTCCTGCATAACTGCAACCAAGAAACAGCAATATTTACACCTGTTGTCAGAGAAGGGATTAATCGTGAGTAAGGTATACACCCTAATCATCAGCATACTGAGCACTTTGCAAAAAAATATGGCCGGGTTTTGCCTGTATTGAATGCAGGCGGATGAAAAGCCAAGACTGTGACATTTGCAAAATGCTTTTCTCTGAAAGAGAAAAATCACATTTGATTAAGCATACAGTTTCAGAGGCACTCAAAGAACATAGAGGGCTGTAATAAAAGACAGAAAAGGATTGAGAGGCCTGAGTGGCCAAAGCAAATTTCACTCATGGATGCCTTTTAAAGTGGAGACGAATGTTCACACAAGTGTTTTTGAGTAATAGCACAGATGCATGTATCTGCTTTCAAAGTGTCGTTTTAATATTGCTTTGCACTAATAGCATTTTGCGGATAAAAAATGTAACCTTTTCCTTCAATATACCCGTTCAGTCCTTTTATGTTGAGTGAAGTATCTATTCTCTACGCATGGCTTGCACATGGTTTCTCCTTCATACAAAATCACAATTTTGACTAGATTAATTTCTGTCTGAATATTTCTTCATCATGAAGTGGCGTTAGACATTCTTTTCGGAGATATCGTCACCTTGAAGAATAATTTACAATTATTCTGAGTATAACTCTTTGTTGTAACTGTAAACATAATCTGACAAAAAACAAAAATAAAAAAACAAACAAACACCAAAATTGAATCACAAAAGTAACCTCTTTCTTGTTAATGCACACTGAAAACATAGGCAAGTTAATTTATTATTAATACTGTTCTGTCACCCTATACATATGCTATCCTTTTCTCTGTCAATTACTATAAAAAATAAATGGTGAACATAATTGTTTCGGTAATAAATTTATTTTCAAGCAATTCAAAAATCCAAATCTAACAACAGACTATTGAGCAATAAACTGAAAAGACTCCTGTAATACAAATTTAACATAATGCTAAAGAGGCTACAAATAGCTTTGAAAAGCCAGGAAACCATCTGAAAAACCAAAATCATTTAGGAACGGATACAGTACAATGTAATATGGTTTAGGCCTAATTGATGGTCTATTAGAAGTCTAAATGCTTAAATAGAATTGATATTTCCTTGTTTTGTGAAAATGTTTAACCTCTTATGTGAAATGCTTCTTCAGTTTTAAAAGTATATTTGAACTATTAGGTTCAGACCAGAATTGGTTGAGATATTCTACAACATTAATATAATTTCCATTGGTAAGTAGCACCGTGGTGAAATGAACACGTCACTTTAAACCTGAATCAGGAGTACAAATAAATTTGGGCTCATCTTCATGCTGTACTCATGGAACTCAAAGGATTACGTTACATACATTCTGCTATGTTGGTCAGCAGGAGCAAGATTGCAATACACCACAGCATTATGGCAGAATTTAATGTAAACAATTTTTTTTTTGTCATATGAATCAAAGATTAATGGACTGAAAATCACTCTTAATAGACAACAGAAATAGTCAAAAAGAGAACACTCTGAGGGACAAATAGAAAGACAAAGGTAAGTTACAAAGTTTCTATTTAGTACAATGACTGTGGTAAGATTGGACTCCCGAGGTTGCGACATATAACAAGCTATTTGCCAGATCACCTTGAAGGAGCTGTGCTCAGGACAATGCCAGCCAAGTCTTCAGATACATGAAATCCACCTCTGCAGAAAGGTAATGATAATGATTTTATGGAATATTAGAAGAAAAATTTGTAAGCAGAGTATATTAAGATCTTGTGCATAACAACAAGATGGTATTGCTGCTATGTGTAGGCCAGCAGAAGTTAGAATGATTATATCAACCAGAATTTCAATTCTGTAAATGTATTGTGTCTATGTGGGTTGAAATTGGAGAAAAATACTGCTACGTGTTAATAAACAAGGAGGACATAAAGTACAAACTAAACTCCTACTTCAGTTATTTTTTTACTTAATCTTTGTTTTAACCTTTTTAACATTTCAGTTACACTCTTTCACATTACTTAAAGCAATCTCAATGCTATGTACTAGTAGTTTATGCTCTGTTATTGTTTCTCAACTTTACCTCAGAAGTAACTAGTCAGGTCAGAGTTTTGCAGTTGCAATTTAGGATTCCTTTACAACGAATGAAAACTGGTTTATGAAGTAAGAAATCTTATTTAGCAGTGTAGCACCTCCAAACTGTGCCGTGCTAGTTATTTGAAGACTATGGAGGTTTACAAGATTGTAATTTACCACTAAAACACCCTTTGCTTTGTATGGAAAGCTTGGCCAGTTAAAAATTATTGTTTATATTGGAATGCCCATATTTACCTTCATGTCTCATTAATCTTAAAACATACAGATGTAGATGCATTCCCTTACAACAAAAATGCTCAGACTAAGGATCTAGTTGTGGATTCATCACATGTACATTATTTGAGGAAACTTGGGCAGGTGACATGACAGGAAGCAACTTGATAAGAAGGCCAGAAAACCAACAGCTAAAAATCTCGTTGGTGATGACCAATAGAAAAGAACCTTCATGACTCCCTGCACTGGGTTTTTGAACATTTCAAAAGGCATTGAAAAGTGGCCAGATATCATCTATTATCACCACCGCTTCAGTCAGGCATATACGTGAAGTACTTTAAGTTTACCATATTTGGCCACTATGTTACTGAATCAGCCCACAGTCTTGTGGTTCATAGTCAAAACATATGGTTGGCTTTTGTCATCCATCCTAGCTAATTGGGAATGCAATGTGTCTTGGAGGTGGGATCAAATGGAAAACTTTTATCTTCAGCCATCACTCAGGAGTAATACAGGTACAGTAGCAAATATTATATTTACATCACTTTCTGCTGTTCCACTTTGGATCTGTCGGATGCATTTCAGACTCTCTTGGTTTGAGACGATTCCTCTTTGAAGGGACATTTTTTCTTTATTCCAGCACATAGGCATGTTAAAACACAAATGTTCGGTTGTTACGCTTCACATTATCAAATTCTTCATGTCTGACATTCTGTTAGCTGTGACACTATACATGAAATGGCCAATCATCGGAGATGCATGCTCAGTAGGACAAATTACTGTAAAGTCAACAAGACAAGACAAGCTATCATCTGCTATCTTGGGATGCTGGTCCAGGAGTAGGGAGTGATGAAAGTTAGTCACTCGATAAAATCTGCTGGGCTCTGCAGACTGAAAAACTTAAGTAAACTTGTACTGCTTGATAGCTATTATTGATTGCAATGTATGTATGATTAGACAGTAACTGTTTTTCTTGTAAAGTGCCTTGAGATTGCAGGTGTTGTGAACTGGTTCTATACAAATAACCTAAACTGAATTGATCCTTTATAAAAATAAAAAAAAGTAGCTGTGCTGCTCTGTGGTCTTTGCCCATAGTGAAATGGACAAGTGACAACTGGAATACAAATTTGTCTCAGAATATCGAATATCAAACCCTAAAAGATAGAATTGATATATGTTTTGCTGTTGTTGTTGTTGTTGTTGTTAGTAAGTTTGTGCTTAGGCAAGAGATTAATATGCTTTTCGCTTGTGAGCTTTTTGCTAAAGCTGTTGTTAGTGACCTAAGAACAGATGTTCCCTTTTACAAACTTATTTATTCCCATCTTTTTTATGACCCAGTTTTGCTACTTGTGTTTTTAAAGTCTGCTAGATTTGGTTTCAGTGTGGCTCAGTGTTGCCTTATTTTAGTTTCCATAAATTCTACAAAGTCTTGAAGTCACTTTACACATTGACTTACATAAAAACCCATAGCCCTGCAAAAAGCTAAGTGCAGAGCCTCGATTTTGATCTAAGATTAAAGACTTGGCCGTTGTGGTTCATGCAACAGCCCTCTTGGTTGCCGTTGTAATAAACTTATGTCTCAAACATTTCTAGTCAACATAGTTTCTTAAAACAAAGACAGAAAATATTTATTTTTTAAATAAATCTTCGTTCTGTTTCTTCTTATTTCTTCCAATGTACAGTTACTATACCTGGGATTTAAAAAAGGTGCAGAAAAAGCATAATCACTTTGTTTTTAGTCCGTATATCTGTGCAATATTGTTATTTTAAGGGTGTAGGAGCTAAAAAAGAAAGTACTTCGAACTCAACAATTAGAAAGATTGAATTCACTGGCTAACTGGAAGATAAGTTTAAAGAAAATTGTATGCTGCACTAATTGCTGACCCAAGCCTGGGAGGGTTTTTGATTAGTTGATTCATTTCTAAATGCCGTTCGAAGATTTAGGAGGACTTCCTTTAACTAGCCTCCCTGACCTTAATTGAATAAATTGGGAAGAGATTAGTTCTTGGAAAACATGCATGTAATTGAGGAAAAGGTCTTTCTCCCTCTGGATACAGCATACGCCAAGATATATAAAGCCAGGGTTGAATTAAACAGAAATTTGTATTAGTTCTATGTGGTACTGACTCACTGCTAAATAGATATGATCATTATACATTTCATAGAACAAAAATAATTATACAGTATATCTATCTCCACCATAGCTGGTATTGGTTTGTATTTAATCAAGCTGTGCTTTAAAGGAATAAGTGGTTCGGGTTAGTAATTGCACCAGTCTCTGAAAAAAATAAACATAAATAGCATTCACTTTAACTCCTATTTTTCTCAATTTCTTTTTCATTCAGAAGTGATGCAATGCAAATGTAATGCAGTTGGCATGTTGTGCAATACCTTTGAAAAACGGGCTTTTTGGAGACTATTTTATGTGTTTATGGCTTTCTTCTATTGTTTCCTTATGCTCAGCACATGCACACAATATGCTGTAAATCATATTGATTTGACAAAGCTGATGCAACAAAAAGGCTTGCTTTGCTGTTTAAAAGAGACAAACCATGGTACTCCGTTTTTTTTCCCTTTTATTTTTTATCATGCGTTTTCTCAAAGACAATAGAAACAGTCCTAGCTCAATTAATTTGTGTGTAGAGGTAATTAAAACTAGAATTTTATTATTTAAAATATGTAACAAGACGTATTAATTAAAGAAGGCTCGACATGAATTTATAAAGTTTGTAGTAAACTCATATTGCACAAAGACATATAGTTCAATAGTCTCTTGCAGAATAAAAAAGGTCTCTGAGCTTCATTTTTGGTGACTATGTAAAACCTCAGTTCAGAAACAGACAAGAAGTAATGATGCTGTTATGAATAAATTTTAATATTAATGTGATTGTTAGAACTGCATTTTAGAGAAGCCACACACTGTATTGTTACACTACTACTCATTAAGCATTTTCAGTCTATTTTTACATTTTGTTATAGATTATTTTTCTTTTCCTTCACAGTTTGGTAAAAAGTGTCAATAACAGCGGAATATAACCAGTCTGTCTTTAAGAAAAATTTGTTGTAATTTCAACTTTTTTTAAACAAACCAGTGGAGTTATGACTTTTTAATCCCACTTTTTTTCAGAATCCTGGTGTTTGGATAAGTTTTTTTAACAATTATGATTGTAATAAGTAAATTAATAAATAATTTACCTTTATCATTTTGCATACTTCTTTTTATCTTTGCAAGAAGGTCAACAAAATACATGTACACACAGCACTTTGAATTCCCCATTCTGTCACATTTGAATTTTCTGATGTTCCACGGTGATAGGAGGAATTCAAAGATGTACGTGTTAAAAAAAAATAAAATCTACATTGAAACTCACCTAGGCAGAAGATACAAACCTACACAAATAGCCATCCCAACAATCTACAAAAACAATAGAAAACGGGAATCAAACAAAATGGCACCTCTCCCCAAAGGTTAAAACAGAGCCAATAAACACAGGAGCATTCTAGCCTACACAGATCAAGGGGTGTATGGCATACAAATGGCCAAATGGCACAGAAAGGCAGCGTCCAACTGCTGATTGGATAGAAGCAGGGGAAGCAGCAAGCAACCACTCTAGGAGTCGTAGCCTGACACGAAGCAAGGCCTTACTTCAGAGAAAAAAAAACAAAAAAAAAAACTCATTCTACAATGGAGGATGTAAAAAAAAATACGAAATCAAATCCAGGGTATGAGGGAACTGAACATTGCGAGAGTAGGAACAAAGGCACAAAAGGAGTGTCAAAAATAATGTGCTGTGATGAAGAGTTGCTACTATGTGCTGCAGAACATTTTAATATATCTGTGAAGAAATATTCTTGCTAAACATGAAATTAGAAGATAGTTTTGCAGAAACTGATCAAATCCTTGGCCCATCAAGTAAAAGTGATTTGTGATGTACAGGTTCCTTCTGTTGAGAAAATACGTTTGCAGCTGTTACAGTATAGAAACTGCACAAAGGGCGTTAGCAGGACCTCAGGGTCCACTTGGGACTTTACCCCCATTTCGATCATGTGTCACCAAACCTCGGTTTATCCAGTGCCATGGTCAGGCTTAAGGTTTGGCTAGCTCACCTTAAGTTGAAAGCACAAGAAAGTGAGCTGGTATGAGTAATGCAGAGTGTGATGTAAGATTTGCAATTCATATATTGGAAATTGAAGCTGAGAAGGAGATAAAATAAAAACAATGATGATAACATTTTTGACAAATATTGATTTAAATAAAAACAGAAACCTCTTTCATAACTTTTGGTACTGCCGGGTTGGATATATTTGACCGTTTAGATCTTAGTATTTCTGTCACACATGGTTGTTAGGATTCTGATATGTGAGTGTGTTTTCCGTGTGAGATATTTTCAAGAGAGAATCTATGCTGGGAGCTCTGCTGGCGCAACCAGCACACCAAGCCACGATTACCTCATCAAGCAGGCCGGCAAATAAAAGGAGCTGCAGAGACTTCAATCCCTCAAACCATTTTCTAGAGCTCCCAGGCTTCTCTATGACCGCCTGTAAAATAACTTGCATCTCTAAATGCTTGCAGTTCCTCATGTGGCATGTTCTCCCATGCAAACCTTCTCAGACCCTTACTCCAGGGTAAGTTATCTCTCCTCCTTCCAGACGATCCTATGTTCTGACCAGCCCTGACAAAGTCATTCTTATTGCACATTAACAAGAAATACTGTAAATTAACTAACTTTACCATAAGTCTTCATGAAACCTGATTTTAATACTTCAAAAATATTTGTCTGCACTGTTCATAAGATTTAACTTGTAAACACAGCAAAATCTTGTTGCCATACCAATAACTTTTTTTTAAAGGGGTTTGATTGATTTCTGCCCAGTTCTTTTCTTTTTTTGACTCCGTTCATATGAGAATTTTCCCAAGTCCAAAAATCATAGATTTTGACATGTTTTGGCAATGATCTAGGACAGTTACCTAACTGATAAATTTTCTTTTAGTTGAAATGCAATTTTCCTAAATTGCCAACTCTTCAATTTTTATTCCCATTTTTTTTCATTGTAAACCTGTAATTAACCAACTTATTTTCCTACAGTCTGAAATGCAAATACTTGAAATGTTCCAACTGATTGTATTTATTTTATTCAGATGTGTACATGATGGCTGATGTTGATATGTCTGTTTTACAAACGGACTTAAAAAGGAATTTGCTATGCACATTTGCACATCTACAAAGCTTTCTATGCAAAAGCAAACACAAAGGGATGGACGAGGTTGTGAAAGCAGCTTTTAATTTTAATTATTTGTGTCCGTGCTATTTTGGTTACAAACTGCTGAATCCTCTGTTGTGAATAATAAAGCAAAGCCTGTTTTTGATTTGGTTTACTGATAATGCAAAATTGTAATTAAGAGCACTCCACTTTAACGGCATCCTGATTTGATTATGAGGTCACTGCATGCTTCTTAGATGCAAACCATTTAGCTGCTTTGAATCAACAGTCTGTTAGACTCTGCTAATTAATGAGTTATTAAAACCGGGGTGGCAGTGCTTTGGCAAGACTTCAAAGATTCCTATCCTTTAGGTTATTTCTGCTTTTGGCAGCCGTAGTGTTTGCTTTTGAAAAAGAAATCAAAAGTACATAAGGTCTTTTACCAGCACATTGTTTGTGTGTGTGTGAATGCTCATGACCGTATATTTGACAATCTATCTGTTTGTAATTTGAAGCTTTCCAATTCTTCTAATATGAAATAAAATGAAAAAAAATGTTATTGTAAACTATTGTCAGAACAATCATTTATGAACAAAATGTTTACAAACATAGATGCAAAAAGCAAGCAAATAAAATGAGAGAACAATTTATTACCATGGCCCTGAGTAGGTGCAAAGTCTACTAGGCTTCTTGGTGCAGCTTTTTCCTTTTGCTAACACAAAATAGTCAAAATGTCATCCTAACCCCCTTGGTTCATTTGGCTAAAATCTAATTATCTCCATGTTTTTAATTGTAAATCCAATTATTCCCATTGGATTAAACTAAGCATCAAGATCCAGAGTATACAATCTGTTATACATGCTCATACTGCATGAAAGTTTATTATGATAGATTTGCACCTCATGTTGCCTCAAGGCAGTTTTACAAAAACACATTTATTGAACCGAATTTTGTTACTTTAATACTATAATACTTTTTATTATAAGATAATTTTTTCAAGTTAATGATACGCGTATGGTGGGTAAAATGTTTGGAACTAAGTAAAAAAGAAACGTTGCTGCTGAAGTTTTATTACTGTGTGGGGAAACATTTAAAGAGATTTTCATTTAAATTTGTCTAAAAATATCAATTCATGGGCTGAAGCAGTTAGTTTCTACAGCCACAGGCCAATGTTTAACAAAGTTTACACACTTTAAAGTGCTATAAACAGTGTCCTTAACGCTCAGCCTATTGTTGTTCCTTCCAGTAAAATTTGATCTCAGTTGTTACATCTTAGTAGTTAACACTTATTTTACAGATCATTTTTCCAACAGAGACTTTCTTAAACTAAATTTTTCTGACTGTAGTTTAAACTTTGTTTTTACATGTTTATTCTGCTTTAATTTAGAAACCTGTTTTTGGAAACAAAACCTTGGTGTTTTAGTTTTTGTCTTCCAATAAGTAGTTACATTTAAATGTGGCTATAAAACCATAACTGAAACCCACTTGTTTTTACTTCATCTACAAAGTTATTAATCCTTTATGCATCACTCAACTTGCCTCCTGCTACTTGTTTTCTTCGCCTTTGTTTGCACTGAAATTTGATTAACTTTCATTAATGTTCAATGATGTTTATAATTTTTTTCAAATTGCTGTTCTGTCCTCAGCAATTCCCCTCCATTTACTCCACTCTCATCTTTCCAAATTCTTTTATCTTCCAAAGTTGATTTAGAAAGAAATGATACATCTCTGTGGAGCTTTAAGACGAGCTGTCAAAACGTTGATTCTTAGTGCTTCCTTCACTCTTCTTTTTCTATTGTTTCACCGGCTCTCCTTCGGCTGAAACACAGCTATACTACACAAACACTAAGGGAATATAATCCTTTTATCTTTTATTGACTGGTGCGTTTTTCCAAGTATGGCTACTTGGCTTTGCAGAAAGTCTCATTGAATATATCCCTAAAATTTGTGCAACTTACATGAAAAATAAATGATGAAGATGTAAGTGGATTTGCTGGGTCGTTTAAATGACCAGTACTTGGGAATGGGATAACCCATGTATGGTCCAAGTAGATGATGGATAGCTTATGTAACACATGTCAAGATTTTGACATGAAATATAAAAAATGGCTTTTTGTTATCTGTACCACATGAAAATGTGTTTAAAAAATAACAGAAAAAGGTGCTCTAATGGGTGTGTTTACTGTTGTTCATTCCTTGTTTATACCTACTCAAAATTAAAGGTATAAATCTACTTTTTAATAAGAAAAACAAGTCTTTATTCTGTCTACCAGTTAAAATTATCCCACTGTATCTTTCTAACTATTGGATATTAGAACAGTCAGGCTTCCTTTCATTCCTAGTCATGCATGAATTGGCAGGAATATTCGATGTGATCAAAACCATGCAGGGTTATACTTTCAAAACTAAGGATATGGTCTTTGTTGATGTCACACAGACACACACACACACACACCACCACCACAACATACACATTTTCGTAGAAGGAGACAGTAAAAAAATAATGTTTATATATATATTTAAGGGAATGAAATTTGTGAATGTGTTAAATATTTTCTTTTTGTCTTTTGGGACTCGGCAGTAGATTTGATCTAAAATAAGTCACACTTTTTTATTTACTCTTCTTGGTAAATTGTTTATCGAATCACTGTTTGTTAGTTTGTTTCCTCTGTTATTGGGAATGTATTCCATATAGAAGCTTTTTCCTCTCAGGCTTTTATAAATTAGACATTACAATCAAACATAAATAGATCAGGACATGGTCATTTAAGTATTTCGATTTTTTTTCTCTTCTCTCTGCTGACGGTCTTTAAATACCCCTCTCAATTTTTTCTGTCGTCTAATAACAGGCCGATGACAGATTTCATGTCTGACGTGATGTCTGTAACCTCTTAAAATTGGAGACCGTCCAGTTATTAAATTACAAGTCATACATCTGTCAAATATATTCAGCTGAAGTTTCAGAATTTCTTACAAGTAAAGGAATGAGTTCGAAGGGGTAGTGTTTATAAAACAAAAAAAAGTCATGGTTTGTGATTCTATAGGTATTAGCTCAGAGACATGTAATGGAGCATATAAGGCTGATCATTTATCCCCCGGGATCTTTAGTCAGGATTGTTTCAGTTTTACTGCAAGAAGTAATATCAAACGGAGAAACAGACGTGATTAAAATCCCATTTCAGTCCTGCAGGACCATCTCACTTAAATTACTTCACATACATCAGTTGCTTTAGCAGCTTCCAAGTGAGCAGTTTCATGACGCAGTTAAAAATGCATTTTTCTGGTAGTTCATGAAGTACTAGGCAAGTGAATTTTATGAGAAATCATACACTTGTATGAAGAAAAATCAGGCTCCTCTGTGTGGTGTTTATTGAAACACATTTTTGGAGGGGCTTTGGGTAAAAACAATGTGAGAGTCGAGCACCCTGAATCATCACCATGGCCTGACTCAGATTGGCAAAACCACACCTCTATATATTTTATTGGAGTTTTATGTAATAGACTAATACAAGGGTTTGCATAATTGTGAACTGAAAGGTAAATTATACATTATTCTCAATGTAAAAAATAAAAGTTAATTTTAATGTGCATGATATTAATTAATCTAACTATTTCAGATTTATCCACAAGGGCCAATGTTTATTTTCTATTTGCAGTAGTAAAGTATAATATATCTAAATATTAAAAGTATAAAATGAATATTATAAAAATACTGGCTTTTCACATATTTTATAGATTTCGTATATAAATATTTTCACCCCAAACAATAATGTTATCATTGAAGTCCTACCCAAACTAAATGCTGATCATTTACTAAAAGTTTGGATGCCTTTTAAAGTTGTTCAAATAGCTTTTTTTGTTTTGTTTTTTGTTTATGAATTTACTACACTGACTACTATAACTAAAGGTAACAATAGTTATCATAAATTATCATAAATATAAAACTGTGGTATTAATATAATTACCAATGAGAAAATAATTTATTATGCATGTATAACTTGATATGCACTTCAATTTTTAACAGGGTTAATCTCCTAATATACCTTGTGTTACAAGATAGCTTTTTGCCTCTTATTTAAAGTGAACAAGGCCTGAATGCTAAGTCTGGAAGAGTCTAAATTCTATACAGTTTTTATAAGCCTTCGAACAAAAAACGCCTTCTCAAAAATGGTTTTGGTCTAAGTTCTACTACATCTTCTTTTTGTCATATTTTTCAGCAAGCATAAGAACACATGCACATCATAAAATTAGACTTCAATTTAAAAGCCCTTTCAGAGATTGCTGAAGTCTCTGAACAGGCAATTGTAAGTGCTTCACACCTTGGCTTTAGAATGACTTTACTGTATAAATAAGTACGTCATCAGATTAGATATTAGAAGTGGTGCAAATATATTTTCTATTACTTTAACTAAATTGTAGCTGTAATTGTACTCTGGCTATAACTAAAGCAAGGATGAAATTAAGAAAAGCTTATTATCTGAGAAAAAAAATACATTTAAGTCACATGGTTTTGAGAGAACCTGGTTCTGTGAATGTCTTGAGTCTTTCTTATATAAGACTGCACATTCAGACACTTTTATTTGACTTGGCCATTTCTCCGTTGAATATCAAGCCAATTTGTCATTACAGTTGGATGCAATTATGCATATGTAATGGTGGCATTCATATGATCCTTTGAGTTACTTCTAAAAATGGAATCATTTAACTGCCAATTTTCTTTCAACACTTATGAATGTGTGAAGTTGCCTGGAATTAAGCAGATTGGAGAACGAGTCACCTTTTTCCTGTATCTGCTGAAGCATTTCCTGCTCCTAATATCTCTTTCATTCTCAGATGGCTCTCTCATTTCTTTTTGCTGCAGTTCGCTCTTTTCTACTATGCTATATCACTGAACTCAGATATTTTCCGTGACGTCTGCTTTTAAATTCTGCAATTACAAATGAGCATAGGCCAAACATGCTCCTCGATCAGTAACTAACAATATATTTCCTAGGGTTTGTAGGTAATCGAAAACACATCAACTGCGTGGTTATGATGGTTTTTTTGATTTTTCTGTTTCAGTCTTGAAGTTCTTAGAACAAATATTAGATGTTTTTTAACTGTTTAACTTTTTCTAAACAAGTTACTTTGTCAAATACAATTATAAAAACATCAAAAAGAGGTAATCCCACTCTGTGTTCTTCTTATCATATGAATCAGGTGGGTTTTTAACTCCCTCCTAATCTTTTTGTAACTCTATTTTGCATACTGCATACATGACCACAATTTTTTATTTTTTAGTAATTTAGAGCAGTACATAATTTTCCGTACCAGTGAGGAGATGACTTTTGGAATCAGTATAATATGTATATTATACTGATTCTACTAGTATTCATGAACTAGTATTCATTTTAATAAATAAACATAAAGTTATGCTCATATGGCTGATCACGGTCCTGAATTATGCATTTTGAAATGATCGATATATGAATTAGCTCATCCCTGTGTTCGCTTTTGCTCACAGTGATAACATTATGTTGTTTTGTGTTCAGGATCAACAACAATTGAGCTTAAACAATATAATTCATCTCCTCAGAATTTTCACTTTGTATGTTTTATCCCCTTTACAATCAATAACATATTTGTGATAAAGTTTTCAACAATGACCTAATATTTATTCTTGCAGTTTTTTGAGTTTCCCTGTGAAAAAAAAAATATATATATATAGTTGAGAAAATATTTTTTTTTGCTTTCTATGAGATGATTTAACTGACTTGTTGAGTCTCAGTACAGGCCTTTGCTTCTGTTATATTACCTGCTTCTATTGGTTGTTCCACTCACGCTCAATGATGGCCTCAAAGCTGACCTCTGGCATTACTTCTGGAATAAATTGCAAACATTTCTCTGCAACAACAAATTGAATCTTGGATCCGTCCAAATCTCAATCTGGCATTGTAAATCAGTTCAATCTTATATATCAAGCTTTTTCTTCTTGTCAGATTTGAAAATTAATTTCTGAGCCTGCCAAAGACTTACAAAGGATCTGCATCAGTCTTTCTGTCTGGCAAGAAAATTGTATGTAAAGACTTGTTTGCCATTGTTGTACTATATAACAAATAAATAGGATGCGTTCAATAAAAATAAAAAAAAACTCACTAAACATTAGCATTTCGTGTAAAAAAAACAAATACAACAACAACAACAACAAGAAAAGCTAAATAAGCAATACGCTTGAGAACATTTACAAAAAATCTGCAACATTAAGATACATTAAGAAGGTCAGACAAGTCATTAACAATTAAGTATCTGAGATCCAATTTTGATGTGTACCTGTTGGAAAGTCTACCCACACAAGTTTACCGTAGGAAACCACTGCTCTATTCCAACATGCTGATTGCAAATCAACTTCTGCTAAAAGTGTTACACGTCATAAAATGACATAAAATTAACATGTTTTTATAACATGCAAATTTACATGTATATTTTGCATTTAAAAATTCCAATGTCAGCTGCTAAAACTGGCTTAAAATTGCATCCGTATAATTTTGTAACATTAACTGCTCTTAAAAAATGTTGGGGCTAAAGTTACCTTTCCATTCAGTCTGTTTAGAGTTCTGTCATGGTCTGTGCCGGTTCTAGGTGTTTCCTGAGGTTTTTGAATTTATCTTTGTTTATTTCTTAGTAATATGTTCTAGTTTTGTCACTGCTTTAGTTCATCCTGCCACCTTGTAATCACACAGCTGTATCCATTTAAAAATCAGGTTCTCCCTCTGTTCCACTACTCACCCTCCCAGTATATATACACGGTTCATTCATTCACACACTGCTGGATTCTCTTTTATGTTTACCTCGAGACTCCTGTCTGTGTCTCCATTGTCCTTGCTCCTTTGTCTTCCGTGTCTGTCCTCAGTTCTAGTAGTTCCTCATTATTCCCTTCAACTGCCGGTTTCTGTCTGCTGCTTCTCTCCTCTCATCATCCGCTCCCTGTGCTCCAGTGTTCAACTATTTGTAAATAAATCATCACCTCCCATTAACTGCCATCTCTGCATTGGGGCCATTCTGACACTTCTTGACAATTTCACTTAGAGATGTTTTGTTTTTTGTTTTTTTTCAAATGGGTATCATTTCATCTGACCAAATTAGGCCAATAAAGGAAATCTAATTCAATATTGAAACATTTTCCCAACCATAAGAGTTGCTACTGTTTAAAAATTTGTTGTAGTTCCTTGTATAATGACAATAAAGGAATTCTTCCTTTAGAAATTAATATTATGTATTGTGTTAAAATTTTCATTTGTATTTTGACCTTTTTTTATAGATAGACTGCATGTCGATTGTAAATGTCATAGGATTTTATAGTCGAGTCAGGGTTCTTAACAACATCTTTGTTTAAAATTGTAAAGGGCTGAAGCACGACTGGACTTATCAAAACAACAAGCAACTTTGACTGATAACTAAAGAACAGAAACACAAAAGAATAAAGAAAAGCTCAGGACCATGACAAAAATATTAAAAAATTATTTATTTTTTTCTGTGACTTTATATTTTTTAAGCAAATAAATCTTTTTTTATTGTTTGTCTTTCAAAATAAATAGAGATGGGTTTAAGTTAGCATAAATATACTTGCCTTAAGTTGTTGTTTATTTATATTCACAAACATAAATCATGCTGAATTAGTAGATACATCCATGTGATAAATGTTTGTTATGGTTCATGGCTCAGGACTGTAAATACAATTAAAATTAGATATTTGATCACTTTCTCCAGAGCAGTGTCACCTTGCCAAGTTTATTAATCATATATTTTATACACCGTATATTTTTATTGGTATGGCATGAAGTTTGGTAACCACATTTCATAAAAGTTTTAGCAGATGATGGCCATTATATTTCTAAACAGAAATCGTAAACATCAGCAGTATTTTACAGCAAATGTTTCCTTAACGTCCTGAAATAATTTGCTTCCAAAACCATTATCATTATTAACTATTGACAGAGGCCAAATTCATGATTTATTAATCATTGATTTTAAGGCAATTCAGTGCTTGACTTTCAAGAAAAGCCAGATGTGTAAAAAAAGTCATTTGTAACCTGCTACTTTATAGAAACTGATACTGTTCCCCCAAAACTTGTCATCTGTCCAAATTGTCTAAACTCCCACTACTAGGTTTATGTTAAGATATAAAGTGAGGAATGTTGAAACAGCTGGCAACGATTGAGAGCAAACTAAACTCCTCAACTCACAAACCGCAGTTCCATTAACACTGTGACAAACTCGCTTCAAATCAAATTATTTGTTTGTCCCTCATTATCTCTTACCAAAGTCTTAATGCCCATTTTACTATTGCTCAGCATTTAATGTAATCTATTGCAATTCACATTTCTATGATAGACAAAAAGGGTACCTCACATTTATGAAGTAGAAGGAAAATGATTATTCGTTTTATTTTTTATTAAAAAGTGGAAATCAAAGTGTGCATTTGCTATAAGATGACTTTACTCTGATGAAAATTTAGATAAAAAAATTAAAAAAAACGTTGTGAAAATAACAACCAATCGTAACTGCGCAGGAAAAATTGTTTATCAATACTGAACGGTTTAAAATCATGTTTGCAGTTTACGTGGGTTCTTCCAACTTCCTATCTAGGATGACAGGAAATTGACTGAAGCTAAGTAAAGGGCAAACCTGGAAGAAACCTGCTGGATGAAGCTAAAAAAATTGAATGAGGTAGAAATTTACCTTCACACAAAACAAGGACCCTGAAGATACATTTAGGGATTCAAGAGAATGGTTTAGATCAAAGGGGTTGAGGGAATCTGATAGAATGGCCCAGTCAAAGTACAAATCTAAACCCCATTTAAAATCTGACACTTTTTAGTCCTTAGTTGTGCAAAGCAGGCGGAGCGATACCAGCAGTGGTAAGTGCAATGGGTAATTGTTCAGTAAGGAACTTGCTAATAGAGGTTCATTATAGTTCCATGAGATCTCTTTAAGAATTTTAGTAGGACATATTGTTGAAAAGTGCTCCTTTACTTTGTCTTTTGGTCTACAACACAAAAGAAAAATAGAAATAAGTTGTGTAACGTAAAAAATTTTTTAAACGTTTTGAGGGTTTAAATATTTTATTATATTAATTGACAATATGTGGACAACAGAAAAATGTTCCTGTTTAAATAAATACCATATTAAGGGGTTTGAAGCACTTTTTTTCACACAGTTAAAAGTGCACAAAGAAGCTACCGCAGCTCTGAATGCAGAGACCCTGTGGTGCAGGTGAGTGTCCATAAGGATTTTGTGCTCTAGCTGATGGAGGTCAGCAGAGTGTGAATGCGGAGTCTGGTTTGGGCCCCAGCAGGCTCTTAGCAGCAGCCCTTCTGTAAACACAGATCAGCTTTCTGTGAACCAGATGGAATTCTGAGGATATTCTCCTTTGGCAATGGGCCACAGCATGTGTTATAGTGTGTGTGGGCGTGTGTATGTGTGACTATGATTGTGTGTCGGGGTTGTACCCACACTTTCCTATATGTGCCTGGACCTTTCCACTTGTTTAACTCTCTGCTGCTCTGTCACCTTCCACTTGGCACTGGTTAAATTGTCAGTTTTCACATAAATGCAAGCTTTTCATTTCCTGTGGCTGTGAAGCAACCAAACCTTCCTTTCATTCATTCAATGTTAATCCACATTTGCCATTTTACTTCAAACTTATGTTTTTGTTGTCTAATATTTCTTAAATTACTAATATTTATAATAAATTGCTCAATGCGGTCTAATTTCCATTTCTGATTTGTCAATAAAAGCTTTAAGCCCTTTAAAAAATGCTTGCTCTGTTTCAATTATATTAGATAATTCCTTATATTTTGCTGTGGCACTCTTAAACTTTACGGTATTCCCTTGTCCTTGTTTGAGTGTAAAAGATTCAGATTTAAAAAAAAAAGTTTCACTGACGTAAAACATTTTTTCCTTAATCCCTGTATTTGCTCTTTTAATTTTCACAACGCATTCTTTTTTGGCTTGATCAATATTTTGATACGGAAGTACAATAGAAAAAGAGTAGGTAGAAACTTTCATTAAAAAAAAAATATTGAAGTCTGTTTGTATTTCTCCAAAATATATTTTCTTTATAGTTTGTATTATTATTATGCTTTTTATGTTACTGGTCACTCAGAAAATAAACACATTTTAGCAAACACATACATAGTTAGTCATGCCTAAACACCTGATGTATTGACACATAATATAGCCTAAATGATCAAAAGTAAGGTTGGAACAAGATCAAGGTAGTCAACTTAACTTGTGCTGTTCAAGTCTTTCCGTAATAGTTTCATATGTTTGATACCTAGTTTGAGGTATTTGTCCTAAAGCTAACCAACAACTGGTCTATGTAACACAATCAACATTTTATTTAGACTCTAAACTTCTTTAGTAAATAGTCAACTCAATACCAACAAGGTGCCAAGGTTTTGCCACCTTTCCAAAACAACATAATGGTCAACGGTTTAAATACGTTTTCAAGGGTAATCCACTTTTAATCATATCTCAGACGTCTCCTCAGATTTAGTGTAAAATACTGAAAATGTTATTAGACTGGGGGATAAACCCTAGACAGCCTCTCAATCCATCACAAGGAAACCCAGGATAAGCTGTTCTGCACACACTCACAGGTATTCCTAACGACAACTTGGAGAAACTGATTTAACGGTCAATTGCTTTTCTGGACTATAAGAGGAACCAAAAGTACCCGGTGAGAAAACCTGCATGCACAGAGAAAATATGCAACCTCCATTCTTTAGAACCCAGTCCACAGTTTGAACCCCAAACCATTATGCTGCAAGGCTTAAAACTTTCCCTTTCTATCTCAAATAATGTCTTAGCTCTGATTATTCTTTTACTTGTTATAATAAATCTAATTCATCTGCAGCCTAAGAAGTTTCATTACTGGTACATTATGTTTGGGAAACATTTTTTAAGGGCAAACTAATCAAGCTCCTCTTCAAGCACAAAAATGTTCTTCCTATACCTTACTGGTAAAATCCCTCATCAGAGTGTCTGACATGTGTTTGGGTGCAGTGAATTTTAAGTAGGGTAAATAATTTATACACAGCAGAGCCTTGGATCCTGTTTAAGAAATATGTCTGGCTTTAATGACTGTATTTTCCCAATTTGCTTAAAGCAACCACAAATTCTTGGTATATAACTAGTTTTGCATAACTGTTTTATACATTTTATCACAGTAAATAAAAATGCATGGGCCGTGATAGGCTGTAGGTATCAGTGGTTAATGGCATCTATGTTTTTGTTGGAGATAACAATTCTGTTACTAAGATAGTGCTTGGGGTTTTGTTAGGATATTCAACACATCATTAGCAAAACCAGCCCCATTTTTTACCATTAAACTTTATTAAAATTGCACACAAATAAACAAAACACTGCCCATCCCAGGAAAACACTTCCAACATTTGGAGACAGTATCATCGTGTTAGGATAATTTACCCTAACAGGGAATCTATTTACATGGTATAGACCTAAACACAACTGAGAAGTCTTTGGTCTACTACAATCAACCTGAAGGAAATGCAGTTGTGGTTGTAGTAAGGCAAGGAGCAACAACGTTTAAGGAGTAACAAAAATCTGAAAGGCAGTACAACTAACACACTTTTAAGTTATCATCTGTCTAATCACCCTTGAATAGTAATATTTAGGACAGAACGAACATGTTTTCACATTTCTACTCATCATCAGGTCTGTCATTTTTGAAATGGTGTTTAGCCAGATGGGAGGAAAAAAAGCCATCAGAGTTAAAATACATTTGTATTTGTTTAATGAATGTAAGAAACATTAAATGGCTGTACCATCTATCACATCCACATGACTAAAAAATTGATTTTGGAAGAATACTATTTATTTTCTAAGTATGCTGTATCAGCATCAGTAAGGTGTTTAAAATGAAGACAGAGAAAGGACAGAGATGATCGATATAAGAGAAACTATGTTCTCCATGAAATGTCGAGCCATATCTTTTTCACAGACTGTGAGAGTATGAGAAGAGCAAAAAGTATACCAACCGTTAATAAACTGCAGAAAAGTTAAACGTAAGCATCTATTAGGACACAAACTGTCCTTATAGTGCCACAAAATGGGATAATGTTTCCTAATATGCACACCTAATGACCTGACACTCCAGGATGGGTCAGTAAAAAACCTTTTTAATATGTTTTTAATATAGTTTGTATATAATGATCCTTAACTTGAAATGGAAATTGCTTAAATAATTACCCCATATGGATTCTGTTAAACTATGAAGAACAAAGTGTATGTTTTTTAACTTGTAAAGAACTCATAAAAACATCACAGTCATTTTCTCAGAACACTCCCAAAGTACAAACATTGCAGATTATGTCTTTCTAGATGTTAACAACAAATCCTCCGGTATTTCCAAAGTACATGAGATCTCAAAAGCCCTACAGTCCTATTTTTTTGGCTCTTGTAGTATACATCTGTGAGTGCTATGCGCTCATACATCATGACACATAGGTCATAGAAATCTGGCAGTCGTCTGCCTGAACCAGTGTATTTGTGTTAAAAGGCGCTTTATTTGATTATTGTTGGTTTTTATCTGTTGGTACAGCTGTGCTGGCTTTGATAAAGCAAAGGGGCAAAGCTTTTCGACGTGTAAATGTCCACTGCCCCTATGGAGAAGATAACTTTGAGTCGAATGGAGCTGAGTGAAGTGGTTTTCTTTCAATGAGTATGCATTCTCTTTTTTCCTACCAAAGTGGACATTCTTATAGATTCTCTTAGGACGTGAAAAGATTGTAAAATGTTTGACTCTTTGAGTCACAATCCCAGATGTCAAAAGTCCAGGAAGGGAAACTCTCAGTTTCACAATGTTGTAGGAAATAAAACCTGGACTGTGGTGTCAAGCAGTATTTGTATATATGATTGAGAATTTCCTTCCAACTACATATTTTTTGGTCAGGCAGTCAGGTTGTTTATTAAGCTTGGATAATAAAGTTACCTTTTTGAATATAAACCACTTAGCAAGCTTAGTTGAATATATTTTCATTTCACTTCTTTCTTTGGTTGCATTCCATTAATACTTATGTATTAATTGTATTGTATAATGGATACCAAGCACAGTTTTTCTGATAATTTAACGTTTTTACAGCGTTTCAGTGGATTTGTTATGTTTGAGTCGTTTGTTGATTTTTAAACTAATGTACTTCCCAGTGTCCATCCATGTGTGAAATAACCAATTTGTACCTCATTTGTGTATTTTGTTTTATTTTATTTTGTATCTGCATTGTCATCAGCTTGTTAACTCTATAATGGTTTACACGTTGTCCTCTGCTTTCATGTACCAGTGACCAAGGATTTGTGACTTTTCTGTTCTTTATTAGACCAAGCCTGGTGATGCAATGTGTTACACGCTGACAGACATTTACCATAAGAGACTGAAGTTCCTAACTGAATTAACAAAGGCTTTATCATTTTAAGATAAACACATTTATGCACCCCAGGTAACTGCACCTTGTTTCCTGCTTAAGTATTTGTTTTCTTCTCATTTGTCATATTAGTTATATGAACAGTAAAGACATCTCTCAAGTAGAAAATTATTCTCTATACTCAGTCTTAGCGCTTAGGGATCTACATCGTTTTCTAAAGCTTAGGAAAAAATACATTACAGATGTAAAGAGTAATAAATGTTCATTGGTGGGAAGTTTTTGAAATATGAATTATAAATTAGTCGTTTGATTTTAGCCATCAGTCGGACCAGAAATGTTACCAAAACAGTCAGAAGAAATGTCTTCATCATTTTGTGTATGTGTATTTTTTTCACTAGTTCTGTTTTTCAGTTTTTTTTTATTTTTACAAGTATGTTTTTGCTTTTTTTTTAAGGACTACATTATATTTAGAAGTCGTATTTAAAAACTACAGCAATTTCTCCATCTTAGGTCTAAGGTTTTTCACTCATGCATGTTGCAGTTAAATAAGTGCCTTCAGTTTACGCTTCAATTGTTTCAT
Source organism: Orestias chungarensis (assembly GCA_032876305.1). NCBI lineage: Eukaryota > Metazoa > Chordata > Actinopteri > Cyprinodontiformes > Cyprinodontidae > Orestias > Orestias chungarensis. Next base: position 4,366,995 of record JAVLVB010000002.1, read on the forward strand.
TCTTGCTAGCAGACTGTGGGAGCGTGTCGTCTTTGGTGCTTTTCAAACCCCTTAGCAGCTTGTGCACTCTGTAAGCATAATGTACAATGTATTACAGAGCCATTAATTTCTCTTTTCGTGTTCGTGTGATGTTTCCGCAGCTCCACCATAAAAGCGTTTGTTGTGATCACAGTGGTTTGTGCCTCTCATGCTTTATCTCTCTTTGTCTACCAATCTGTTTCTGTGCCAAATTCTTCCACTTTCCCTTTTTCATATTTGGGTTGTGCGCTTGTGTGATTGTTTCCATTAAAATGAAGAGTACCAATAGATGGGCCTGACTGTGAAATCAGCCAGTTAGGCAAAAAGAAAGATTGCACATTGTGACTTGGGCAAAGAGAAAATAAACAAAAGCAAACCGTTTCAGTCAAAATGTACTTGATATGTACAACACTGGTGTACTTTCTGCACACAAGAGCAAGCTCCCCTTAACATCTCTGCTGGATATGCCATGGTGCTTGCAAGAGTTCCAGCTTGCTAACTGGACTGTGACAGGAAATAGTGGGAATCCCTTGAAACGAAATCAGCCATTGTTCCCTTAAAACATAGGTTGACTCAAATTTATTTGTTTAACCTCTCAAGCTTACTGCACAAAGGCCCATGAAAGCAGCTTTCAGAAAGGAAAGGCAGACCCTCTGTAACTGGAAAGACCTCTAATGAGTGTGGCTCAAACCAACAAAGGGGTCTATAAAGCCTTGAGCTTATGTTGCATCAGAGTGAGGAAAGCATGTGCCCTGCATGTCTGCGGTAATGAAAACAATTTTAGCTCAGTTTGCATTGTTTACCCTGTGTGTATTGGCATTATATAAATACGTTTTATTGATGTTTTTCACCCTAGGAGAACTCGAATAATTACAGTGGACTAAAACATATACAAGGAAATACATTTTAATATATTGTTTATCTTCTTATTGCTGTAATTCTCTGATTTTAAGATTAGCATTATAAAAAAACTAGGATTTAATAATGATAATAAACTTCCCTCTCTAACAGACACATGAGTGAGCTACATCTTTTTGCATGTTGTCAAGAAGCAAACCATCCTCCTCACAAATGAGAAAAAGAGAGGTAACAACTTGTAGAAGCTTCTCTTTGACTGATAGGTGTAACAGCCCTGCTGGGTTCCCTGTGGCAGGAGTTGAGTGCAGCTGGGTTTGATCAAGCAGAATTAGAAAGAAGAAAGAAAAAAAAAACATTTTAACTAGATGATAGTGGCAGTGGATAGAAACCAAACCATGACAATGACCCCTCTGTGTCTTTAAGAGAGAGTTCGAGTGGTCCACTTTTTTACTTGTGCAGGAAACACCTAGACTCAACTTACCTTTTTCGTTTTTCAAGTCGTTTAAGAGGAAATTTAAATTGTCAGAATTATTATTACCCCAATCCTTTCTTACACATATCACTACTTTGGCTGCTGCTAACAGACACAGTTTCATTTTTTTTATTGACAGGGACCTTTTTAGCTGTTTTTTACCCCACATCCACATAAAAGGGCGTTTTGGGAGATGCTATTTTTGATTTGTTTTTGTTTTTGTTTTGTTTTATTCATAGGTCCCTAGAGTGAAATTTTACTCTTGTATATTCAGATACATTTAACTGTTTAATGCTAATATACAGTGCCTTGTGAAAGTATTCGCCCCCCTTGAACTTTTCAACCTTTTGCCACATTTCAGGCTTTGAACACAAATATATAAAATGTACATCTTTTGTGAAGAATCAACAACAAGTGGGACACAATTGTGTAGTGGAATCAAATTCATTGGATGTGTCAAACTTTTATAACAAATAAAAAACTGAAAAGTGGGGCGTGCAAAATGATTCGGCCCCTTTACTTTCAGTGTAGCAAACTCACTCCACAAGTTCAGTGAGGATCTCTGAATGATCCAATGTTGTCCCAAATGACTGATGATGATAAATAGAATCCACCTGTGTCTAATCAAGTCTCCGTATAAATGCACCTTCTCTGTGGCAGTCTCCGGGTTCTGCTCACAGCCCAGAGAGCATCATGAAGACTAAGGAATACACCAGGCAGCGCCGTGATACAGTTGTGGAGAAGTTAAGGCCAGATTTGGATACAAAAAGATTTCCCAAGCTTTAAACATCCCAAGGAGCACTGTGAAAGCAATCATATTGAAATGGAAGGAGTATCAGACCACAGCAAATCTACCAAGGCCCGGCCGTCCCTCTAAACTCTCAACTCGAACAAGGAGAAGACTGATCAGAGATGCAGCCAAGAGGCCCATGATCACTTTGGAGGAACTGCAGAGATCTAAAGCTGAGGAGGGAGACTCTGTCCATAGGACGTTTAGTCGTACACTGCACAAATATGGCCTTCATGGAAGAGTGGTAAGAAGAAAGACATTTCTCAAAGATATCCATAAAAAGTCTTGTTTAAGTTTGACACAACCCACCTGGGAGACACACAAAACATGTGGAAGAAGGTGCTTTGGTGAGATGAAACCAAAATGAAACTTTTTGGCCACAATGCAAAACAAAATGTTTGGCGTAAAAGCAACACAGCTCATCACCCTGAACATACCATCCCCACTGTCAAACATGGTGATGGCCTCATCATGGTGTGGGCCTGCTTTTCTGCAACAGGGAAAGGGAAGATGGTCAAAATTGATGTAAAGATGGATGGAGCCAAATACAGGACCATTCTGGAAGAAAACCTGTTGGAGTCTGCAAGAGACCTGAGGCTGGGACGGAAATTAAATTTTCCAACAAGACAAAGATCCAAAACATAAAGCCAAATCTACAATGGAATGGTTCACAAATAAATGTATCCAGGTGTTGGAATGGCCAGCTCAAAGTCCAGACCTGAATCTGTGGAAAGAGCTGAAGACTGCTGTTCACAAGCACTCTCCATCCACCCTCACTGAGCTCGAACTGTTTTGCAAGGAAGAATGGGCAAGAATTTCAGTCTTTCGATGTGCAAATCTTTTATTTCTTCATGTTTGAAACCTGAAATGTGGCAAAAGGTTGAAAAGTTCAAGGGGGCTGAATACTTTCGAAAGGCACTTTAAGTTCAGTTTGTTCTGTAATATTTGTGAACCTGCAAAATATGTGAGAAATACATAACAAATGGCTTGGCACAGAACTTTGGATCCCTGTAAATCACTCCGAGGATTCAATGGTCATTAATGTCAGAGCTCTGAGGCTGTTTAATTTGCAGTGCAACTGTATCTCTGCTCACTCTTTTCTGGTGACAGACATAAAAATGTCATTGTTCTTTCAACTGCCTTTAAAAATAGGATTTTGTATGACAAAGCTGTGTAAAAATAGCTTGAAAACAAAATCAATTATTATACATCCTCACAATCGTACATTTATGCTAGAATCTCAAAAAATAAATCAGCCATTACTGATCTTGAGAAAAAGATAACTAGTTACACATTTATTTATATCTAGAATATCTCAGCTTTAATTACCATAAACTAAACTTTTGCAGTTTGTATCTTCAGTTGTATTATGCCTTCAGCTATTGATTTGCACCAACATTGTTATTTTGTCAAATCAATGTAAATCAATATATACACACATTTTACACATAGATTAGACATAAAAGCATAATAATGTAAAAAACATATATGTGATTTTAATGTGATGATGGATATGACTTTGTAGCCTAATATAGAGGAATCCAGATTGTTTTTACTTTGCTTTGACTTTGCAACAACAGAGATCTGGATACAATTATCTTCTAAATGTTCTGCCACAACTGAAGGAGCAGGTTTAAACAAAAAATACAATCAGAGCTAATTTTATTTCTTCATCTTCTTTGTTCAGCATGCTCCCTCTACTTTGTAGTGTTCTGTCCACCATTTCCTATTCTTCCGTCTTCCTCTGGTCTTACATGTTATTCCACTTAGTGATCTAGCATCTGTGCGAAGGAGCAGGATGAGACTAAAAGAAAAAAAGTCTCCAATAGCCCTAAGCAGGGCAACATGCAAAGCAAAACTTAGGTGAATCCAGGAGCAAATGAACATGGAACAAGACAATAAGAGGAAACATATTAAACAAAACAAAAAAATTAGCATCCATTATTTCTACACCTAAACAACCAAAAACCATCACTGAAATTTAATTTAAAAATTATTAAAATAATTATTTCATTTGAATGAAATAATTAAGCCTGTCATAACGTTTCCTTAATTAGGAGCTGTGTTTAAATGGAAGGGTGGGAATTATGAGGATATACTGACTGAAGAAGAACATGTCTCCTTCTATTCATCTGCATACACTTCCGTCAGAGGGAGACGAGATGCAAAGGAGAATCAAGCAGTGAGGATCGAATCTTGTGAATTTGCAAAGTTGCCTTGTGTTTACCTCCCTGGCATGCTGTTCACTACAATACTTCATTCCTTTGTGATTCATATAAAATATACAATTTAATATTTGAGTCAAATTTTAAATTTAGATGTGTATGAAAAACCAAGACCAAACTGAAAAACTATTTATAATTTTATCATAAGACATTTCTTTGTTTTGCAGTCTTTCAAGCTATTTGAAACTACCCTGATGTGTAATGGATCAGTCAAATAAGTGTTGGTTTCATAAATCTCCCCCTGATTTCTCCCTAATGAGACTGGAAACAGCTGCTCACACTCTCTTTTATGAATATTAGATGTGATGAATCGGTGCTTCTTCTTCTTATGATCTTTTTAGTTTCTCCAGACCTGAATCAACTGGAAATAAAAAAAGGAGGAAACTGAATGGCTTTGTGGTGATTGATCCTTTACAAGGGTTTGCCCAGCAGCAGTATTTCCACAGGTGGAACTGGACTCAAAAAGTGACACATAATCAGTGACAATAAGACACAAATAACTAACAGATAGTTTTTCAATATTTGAAAAAATGCAACTTTTCTTGTTAACATTCCTTTTTGATCATGATTGTTAGGAGCGGTACCACCCAGTGGCGGATCTAGGGGGTGGCTACTTGGGCTACAGCCGCCGGACCTTTCCTCAAGAGCCCCGGTCATGTGACCCAATCACTCTAAATCATCCTTAAATTCTTTTAGAAAGCACAGATGAGGCACACTTCCTTTTTATCCAAGTTGAATCAGTTTTCCGTTATTTATTCATTTTTCCTAAAAATATGGCATTTTCTTCAATAGCTCCAAATAGCTTCAACAATTTAAATGCATTGTTTTTATGACATGGAAAACATTTATTGGGATGTTTGATATTGATGTAATTCTAAAAACAGGGCAAATGTATGATTGTTTGCTGTACTTTGAAGTGTTTCTCCATACAAACTGTTCTGATAATACACACATACACCATCATGTGGTGAGTCTTGTTGTGAATTTATTTACAGTTGTAGATCTTTCCTTACAATAACCCGTCGCCATTCACTGTGAATCCTGTGCAGGAGTTTCCAACAACTAGGCCCACACTTGTGCACTAGTAAACTAAGTGGTTTGTTTTGTTAGTGCATGTACAAGTATGTATGTGTGCTGGCAGCTCGATGAGCTGTGTCAGTGTGCGTGTGTTGGAGGGCCTCTGAATTCTTAGTCCAGGCTTGCGGATATCAATGGATATCAGAAGCTTTTTTCAAAAAGCAGAAAACTGCACCACCAACAGCACCAACAGCTGCTGGTAAACAAACTGATGTTCCAGATATGTGAAGCTTTGACTGATTTTTAGACGTTGTTTGTCCTGCTGCACGGGTAAAGAGAAAATGCACCCCTTCAAGCGCTCCGACGAACAGGCTGGCACCTGGTCATCTGCAGTAGCATCAGCCAGTAAACCACCAAAAACTGTTGCTGTCTCAGGTTTGTGAATGTGTAGGTATAATTTTAATTAATTTTATTAAGAGTGTAGGTCTAGCCCTACTCCATATGAAACTTGTCATCAGATAACTGATGGTTTTAATTTGAGATACACATTATTAGACTTACTTCATTGGATTGGTAATAGAAATTTGATGAGGTTTAGCTATTTTCAGTTGATTTGATGGAATTTTGTGATTTGTTTTTCTTTTTCTCATGCAGATAACACACCTACATGTAAGGCTGAACAGGAAGGAACAGCAGCAGGTGGACTACCAGATATTTAGGGACCCCAGAAAGTGGCCCAAAGCAGGTAACAAAAGCTTGTTTGAGCAATTTAAATGGCTGGAGTACTCTGTTACCAAGAACTCTAGATTTAGCAATGATGTACAAAGAAATTGTAGTGTTGAGCATGAGGCAGCGAAAAAAAGATGGAAAAAAGAAACCGGCAGCTGCACCCTCAGGGCTAAGCCTCTGATCTCCGAGAATCCTAGATCCGCCCCTGGTACCACCCATTAATTTGCTAAACAGCATGAAGATGTTGCTGTACTGTCATGGATGGGGAGATTGAACAGTACATATGTCTAAAAGTCTTTCAATTTTATTAATTTCACCTTTTTTATGTTGTTTTTGATGAGCAACTATTTTAAGACAGCATGCTGCAGATTTATGTTGGTATTTCTAAATAGTGTTACTACAGGTCTGAATGTATTTTACTAACATGACTGAGGTCCGATCACAGCTCTGCATTCACGATTTTATACCTGAAGTAAATCATTTTCCTAAAAAAAACTGTAAGGATAAAAATTGTAGACAGGGTCATATATACATATTTCTTTGCAAGCACAGTGTGCTTGCTTCACAGACTTTTTCCTCTTTTACCCCAACACATTTGCCATGCCTGACAGATGCATATAAGTTTACTCTGCCTTTGGCAAATAACGTTATGGTGGCGCCTTTATGCAGATATGGTGTAGCACACACAATTTGTTTCTCAAAACACTAAAACACCATGTATACACACAAAAATAGGTGCCACCTTCATGTAATGTACTAATGCATTACTTAGACGTTGAAGCAGTGGCTAGAAAATAACATTACAAAATCTCATCGAAAGCAATGTGCTGATCTTTCTGCGCTGAAAGAAGCAGTTGAAGAATCACTCACCTTGCCATATCAATGTATTTCTTTCTCATGGACTCAGATAATAATTATTTGTCTTAAGGACTGGGAGCGTTGAGGATTTTCAAGAAAATTCTGCAAACATGAAATGTGACAAAAAATCTGAGCAATTATGTCATCACAAAAATACCTTCCCATCCTGAAGGATAAGTACAATACATTATAAACCATTCTTCCCAATACAAATGCAACTTAAAAAATGTGGCACATCAATAAACAAAATATATATATTATATAGATAATTAAAAAAACTAAAGACCAAATGGCCTTAAACTCTTAACACCGTAACCCTCTTAGGATGCAGTTTTATAGTTCTTCATTCTTGATTTAGTTCTTTCTACTCTGAAAATGAGTCTTTCCGGGATTCCTGCTTTTATTTGGATGAGGTTGCATTTACTAAATGAGAATTCACTACATTGCCATGAATGCACAGCCTCGTGTCTTGTGTATTTTCTCGTTACAGAAAGGCACTCTGGTTAATTGACAGCAGCACATGATTTGTGTTTGGTGTTTGAGCAACCTCCCTAAGGGGCTGTTAGTGGAAGATATGGACACCCTCTTGGCTAGCCTGAATAATTGGTGTTTCTTAATCAGCATTTCCATAACATCAGCAAACAGCAACAAACTCCCTTTTAAGCCAAAAGCTTCTCCTCTAAGGTGCTGTTAAACCTATAACCAAAAGTGAGTGTCAGCAGGCATCACTGGATCACATGCACACAAATGTACCCAGTTCTCCCGCCATTTTCATGCTATTTGCTTGTTTCCTACTCTAAAGCGAGGGCTTTGAGGCCAATCGATACTAAATGGGTTTCAGCACTGGTAAACATTAAAACTCTTGCTCATATTGTGTGTTTCCGGAAATTCCTTGATCTTTTCAGTCCATTTAAGAAAGAGATAATTCTACATAAATTGACTTTGATCACTAACAACACTGACTGTAAAACCCCAGACAAAAAAAGGGCATTTCTTGAAACAACAAGATAGGATTATTTTTACCTAAATCACTCAACTCATAACCCAGACAGTACACATTTCTCAGTTGTTTAAGAATTAATGGGCAGACAGCAACACATGCTTGTTGTGTCACAAATTCTCTTGATGCTGAATAAAACATCCATCCTTTAACTCCGCATCTTAATCTTGTCAAGGATGCTCGAGCTGCCTTGGAGCCTTTCTAAGCTGACGTGGAAGTGACAAGATTCTTTCCCTCTTATGTTTACACAGAGGGTTATTTCAGAACCCCTTAATCAAATGGAAATGGCACAAAAAACATACAAACAAAAAAATCATACAGACCCTCAAATATGTCACAACCCCTTTGACTGCTCTATGAAGATGCTGTCCTGACGGATCTTATGGTAGTAAACTTTGTTAACTTTATTAATTTGGACATTTCTGTTAAGTCACTTGAGCGGTTCTCTCCAATCACATTCTTTTGGCACCAATTATGCAATGAGTTACATTATGTAATGAGAAAAATATTGATCAAAACGAAAAAAATAATTTCTTACTATCATATTATTACACTTTTTTATGATAATCTTCACACAAACAAAAAAAGGATATCTCCTTGTAAATTAATTAAAAACAAAGCACCCATGTCTATTATGTTTCCTCTTCTGCCTCTGATCTTACTCGTACCTTTCTTGATCTGTCGTATGTATTGTCAGTGTGAACGTAGGAAACTGATTCAACCAAATCACCTGAGCCACCCATGTTTTAGGTGGGTTGCTCGTGTTTGTGGTCAGTCCCAACCTGAAGTAAGAGGACCAATCCTACAGAATCATCTCTGTCAGCATAGTTTATGTCAAGATGGCTGTGTTTTCCAGCGAGCGCCTAACTGGAGTAAATGAAGCGAATCGAGCAAACAGCTGAGTCTGCAGTGTTTCCAGTGGCTCTAGTGTGTGGATTAACAAAGATTTATGAATTCTGATTTAGTACAAACTTTCAGCCAATTAACCCGGGTTATTCAGGAACCAACCACCTCAAGTTGTAAAAATCACATTTAATGCACTATTGCATAAGCTGACATGACATCTTACAGATTTAAAGCATTTGTATAAAAAAGTTGTTAAGTTTAGCTAAATGATAGCTCATATTTATTTAGGATGATAGGTAAGCCTCTTGGTTAGGGTTAAGTACTTCTGAGTAATTGCCCCCAAAAAACTTTTGTCTGGGTAATAATGCTAAAAAAAAGCTATTTGATTAAAAGCTTCCAACAGGTTTGTAAATAGAATGAAAAAAAGTCCATCAAATAACATTTTGTGGATTTTAGACCATTCTTAATTATCTGTATTTTAAAGTCTTAAAAGAAAATATCTGTGCAGGGTGTTTTGTTCTGCCTTAAAATAATTGATTAATTAATAAATATTTCCAATGACATTTTAGGATTTGGATCACCCAAAACTGAAATAAGGCGTAAAAACACATCTAGATGAATCAAACGTGGAGTGAATTGTTGTGAGGTAACATAATGTGAGGTTTATCCATGTCCCAGTCATGACAGATCAACAACTGAGGTGCCTTACATCAAATTGCATTCCTCAGTCTTTAAAGATGAAAATAAATCCTAAATATATTATTTACAAATTGTACCAAATGACTATGACGATTATCTCTTGAATTATTTTATAACAACGTAATTGGGCTTTTATTTGATAAACAAGAATGATGTCAGTGTCACGAGGAAGAAAATGATTTGTTATTTTGAGTGCAAATCTAAATAGTGCGGTGTGTTGTTTTCAAACTTCTGAGTCAATACTTTGTAAATCTACTTTACACAGCCATGGAGACATTTAAGTTTGTAATATCACATTCAGTTTATTATTAAAGTAATCTTAAAACATTTTTTATTTAATCAAGCCTGGGCCAACATGTAGAGTTGGTAGATGACTTGAGATTTTTTGTCTGTCTAATAAACTAAGATAGTTCCAAATAAATTGCCTTTTTCCAAACATTTCTAATAATTTACAGAACTTTTGTGTTTTACTTTATTCAATTTATTCATGTATCTATTGTGCCACACAGAGCCAAAAATGAATGCCCATCCATTTAAATACTGTAAATTACCTGAAACCAAAAAACATTTTTAGATATTTGTATTGAGTCAGTAACTCAGTAAGCTATTGATGCACTAAACCATCTAACTGACACACACACACTCATGCAGGCTGTATTGAAATGTTTCTCTCTGTATTCCAGACGGCAGCTTCAAGGCCTAGACTGATTGCAAAAGGGTTCTAGAGGGGCACCAGCCGGCCCCAAAGTCAACACTTGCAGAAATCTTGTCCAGACCTTAGGCAACAGAGGTACGAACCTTTATGTGCAGCCTTTCTAAAAATTGAATATGTTTATCAACAGCTCTGGAAAAATCAGCGCTTAACTTATACAACATTATTTTATGTGCAAACACACACATGGTTACATACATACACGGTGTTCCTGTCTCAGTTGTCTAATCTAAGGTGTAATTTTTTTATTTTCAATGCCATTAAACATGTTTTCCACTTTAGGTGGATCGTTTCTGGATTTGAGCATACAAACTGAGTGACGTGGTGACATCATCAGGACAATGTTAAGGGTTTTCTGTTATTTTGAGTATTGTTATGAATATTTTGGGGGAATTGTTTTCTTCACTGTTATTGTTGTAGAATTTTAGAAGTAATTGTCAAGAGATTTTTTTTGGACATTTTTATTTTTGTTTCTTATCCCCTTTTGATGGAGCATGTAGCTTTAAAAAGGAAGCCTGTGTCCCTGAGTTTGGACAGTGAAGGTAATGGACTTTGAGCTGCTACAAAGGTATTTTTTTGTTTTTTGACCTCCCTGGGTGTCCACTGTGTATGCATTGATTCTCCACTTTTTATTTCATCTGAAGATGAGCACAAATAATAACATCTAAAGTTGAGCTTGGGCCCTGATGTTTGCTTCTTGATCAAGTCATACAATGTTACTTAACACTAATATTCTGTGTTAAACAAGGAAATCAGCTCTGCCTCTTTTTTAATCTGACTATAAAAGCAACCAATCAGTTCGCAGTGATGTGTAAAATTCAGCTCATATACAACCAGAGCTTCAGCCACTGATATATTAAAAATTCAGGGTGGGAGAAAAGCTGTTAGCACTGTTGATTTGACAGGAGAGTGACTGTTGGTGGCATTTGCAGTTCTGAGGATGGAAACTCTTGGTTAATTAGAAAGGTCAGAGACGAATGGTAAGACTGAGCAGAAGTGACAGTAAAGACAGCACTAATTTAGAAATTACTTTTATTCCCTAAGTCATGCAGAAAACTCTCTTAAATTGAGTCTAACAAAGATTGAACTGAAACTCTTTGCAGCCTTAAAGAAATATCTGAGGTTTTTGATCAGAACATATCCACCAAGAGTGGATGGATTACGCTTGATCACAGTCGAGGGATGCAGATGGTAGGTTCAAAATTTAGGATAAGCTGCACAAAGCCACAAACGAAGAATCCCATGGTAGAAATGCTTAATTGCGCTCATGATGGTAAACTTTGCTAGGATAATGTTTAATTATTACATCCTAGCTAATCTCAAATGAGATGAAGCTTCACAGTGAATTATTACAAAGCAAACATCTATGTTTGCAAAGAAGTACGACGTTTATTTTTATACTGTCTGTAGGATCATATGTTGGCATCCTGTATTTGTTTCATTTATTTCATTCTGTGGATGGAATCTAGAGATGTACACAGGGAAATCTGTGATTGGTGTTCCTGAAAAAAAATGAAAGAATACTTGTAGCCCTTGATATGACTACTAGACTGCGTGGTCACAATATCCTATGTGACATTTTTCTTATTCAGAATGACCTTGGACAAAAATCTCTTAGGTGAAATCTTATTACGGTGGGAACCAACAAAATAGACTTGCCCATTGAAATCCTTTTAAATGTCCAAATAAAACAAGTGTTAAACCCGTCTGTCACAACTTAGTGACAAAAACTAAAGATTATCCTGAACTACAATGAAAGCGAAGGTTTTGTGGAAAATCAGGACGATCTAACTGACTTCTACACCTGCCAGCAAAAGACGAGGAGATGGCCATTGGTAATGTTTTTTTAACATTCTAGATGTGTCTGAATATAATATATTATTGTGAATATGCATCAATGAAATGTGGAAATCATCCCAAAAAAAGTGGAGGCGATTTCTTGAAGTTATAGGAGCTTCCCTTATTGAGCCAAACATTGAGTAAATGTCCCGGGATCCAGCAGCAGCAGCCTTGGTCAGCCAGCTGACGATTGCACCAACCACTCCATCCCAGTTTTCAGTTAGGCAAGAGTGAACATCTTCACATGCCAGCCCTGCCTCAATACCAGCCAGCACAACCACAATACTAAAATTAAGAGATATCAGTTGTGACATGGAAAAGTGGACAGAAAGACGAATGCATTATGACTCATCTGGAAACAATATTTCGGCAAACAGCCAATGTTAAAGAGCGCAACAGCCAAAGATTGAGCGAACTTCATCAGACATTTAACATTTAGTACTAATTGAATTGAGCTCAGTCTATTGAGGCCAGGTAATAGCTATTATAACCAATATTAAATGGAATATGTGCTCTTAAAAAAATATTTCTGTCCTATCATACCAAGACAATGTACAACGACGTTAGAAACGAGTGGCTAGGGATGACAATGCATAGCTAAAAATAGAAAGCACAATTATGTTGGCTGAACCCCTCAGAGATTCTCATTTTCTCCAAGAATGCACAAAGGATTCACAAATCCTGTGAAGGAAGAACAGAATTGCTTAACCAGATTAAGCAAGCATAAGACATTTGTCATTGTCGACCCTCTGACCACTGAGTTGGGCCAAAGCTTTGCACACGTAAAAAATATTTCTATCACCTAGAAGTGTTACATAAATAAGAACCTTGGCTTTCCAAATTCATATTCAGCTATAAGTCTCAATGCCAAGCGGGCTTCAAGTCAGTTTTTCATACAGGAAGCAGCATTCAACTTTGAGGGAAAAAAGGGGGTATCTTGTAAAGGTTCTGTAAGAAGAAAACACATTATCTACAGTGTAACAAATGTAAAACATTATAAACCTCAGTTAAATTCTAATCTTTTACCGTCATAACAACAAGTAATGCTATCCCATTAGTTGGTATAATTCTATATGTTCCTTCAAAAATTATTTATTATTGTACTTACCTTTTGCAGTATATTATAAACCCAAAATTGGTACATAAATAGATACATGATACCTGCATTCTAAATTAAAATTAAAAAGAGGTACATTTTCAGAATTTTATTTTTAATTAATGACAAGCATGAAACTCTGAAAACAGTGAAAGTCTGAAATTCAATGCATATATGTTGTTGTTGTTTTTTCTGTATTATCATATAGCAAGAGGATACAGAACAGCACACTGTTAGCAGAAACTGGATTAGGTTACATATCTAAAGAAAATTGTAACGTCACGTTTATTAAGAGACAGTAGATATTAAATTTTGCTTTCAGCAAAAACATCATAATCATGCTATCTGTCATCTCACACTCAGGCAAGATCTGGTGTACCCCATTGAGGTTTATGTGACAAGTAACTCAGCACATAGTTATGAGGTACTGTTGCACTGATGTTGTTTTAAAAAAGCTAAAACTATTGTCAAAAAACCAACAATAGTGTTTAAACAAGTAAGAAAGTCAATATTTGAAATACTGCAGTCTTCTTTTGATGTGGTGAAACTTGAGGGTTTAACATGTTACAACACAATAAAATAAATCTTTTAGGAGCTTTAGGACTAAATTTAGTCCTTATCAATGTCAGTATTTGTCCTATTACAATGCAACATTAATTTCTATATATAAAAGTCATAAAACCTACACAGTACACTAATGCTCACTTAGGTTTGTTTAATGTGAGCGAGCTTCAAAAAAAAGCTTCAGATTCAAAAAACAAAATCAGGGTGAGAAAGTAAGGAGATATGGATCTTACTGTGATAACTTCTGGGAAAGAATTTGCTGTATTGATGGCTTGGTTATCCTAATTGTTCATAAATTTGAAAGCTTGTTGGAAACAGCAAGTGTATATTTTACATGGTCGAAACCATGGACAAATTTACCAAATTTGCTAGAAAATACGGACATTATATCACTAATAGAGGATGCCCTTGTGTTATCCTTATCTCACTGAGCATTATAATAAAAATAAACTCTTTTAGGTAGTCTGCAGTTTGAGCATTAACATTTGTAGAAAACAAGGACTGCGCCTTATACTCTCAAGCTTATGTGAAATTGTGGCTTGCACTGATCATCTTAGTCATGGGACTTTTATAGAAAAATCAAACAGTGAAATGGACAAGTGATAAATGTCATCTTTTTACTTAAATCAAGCCAAGATTAAACTGAACCCATTTTTTTTTTGACTAAATCAAACCTGAAGACGAAAGAGAAGGGAAAAAAATGTCATTAACACAGAAAGGGCAACATCTTTAAGGTTCTTGTTTCTAATTCAAAGTATGTTTACAATGATTCTGTTTCTCTTTGGTGGTCAGAGCGCAATCTTTTACAAAAGCATGATTGCAGTAAGCCTTCTTTGATTTAATGGACAGTTTTATTTACACATATATTTCCCAAACTAGTTCTGATACGTGACATTTAAATTTCTCTTATTGTTTTAAAAAGAATCAGTTTCTGAAATTTTGTCACCTTCTGTCATATATATATATATTTTCATATATATATATATATATATATATATATATATATATATATATATATATATATATATATATATATATATATATATATATATATATA
>JAVLVB010000002.1:4381874-4432123 GCA_032876305.1 Orestias chungarensis
TACCCAAGGTAATAAGGGGATCTGTTTTGGTGGTTGCTGGATCTGACTCTGCTTTTTCTAAATGATGTGTTCCTGCTGGATTCATCAGACCTTGGTTTCTCGCTGTAACATGAGCTGTCCACAACCCAGTTTGACAAGGCCATGATGAGAATCAGCAAGTCCAAATTCAAGACAGTGGTCTTTTGCCAGAAAAGGGAGAGTGCCTTTTTCCCGGTCAGGAATGGAATCCTTCACAAATTGGACTAGTTTCATTTGGTGTCAACCGTGATGCCTGTGCTGCACTGGACCGTCTCAACGAACAGAGAACTGAGCCAAAAAGCAAAGCTCATATTTTTGTGTCTGGGCTCACACTTATATATATATATAAATTTATCACTGTCTCAAAAAACATGTGTATTAAATTAATTACAGATTTTGAATTGCTCTTGAGTATGAAGGCATGCGTCAGCACCTAACCCACAACTCCGCAAGCAGTCATACTGAAGTCTCAAAATACAATGTTCATTAAAACAAAATTTGTTTAAACACAAAAAATGTCATGTTAAATCAATAAAAGTCGGCCATGTACATAATTGTTGCCATTTAATTTAATCTTAAATTTTTTTAGCATGAAATATATATTTAAAATATTGCATTTTAATGGAATTGGTAGAACTGAAAAATTAAGTGAACAGTTCAAAGTCTTTTTAAAGGATGCAGAGTGATTACTGCGAAAAGGTCGGGGAGTTAACCAAATCCCAATTTTTTCGGAGTCTCATAAAGCAAGTGTGCTGTAGTTGAACTGTTAGTGCAACGGAACAACGCAAAACATCTTCAAGTGAATCTGATTGTTCACAACATTTGGGATCAAATGAAATTCCAGTGGCTTAAAATATACCTCAAAACTGTGGTTATTGAGATCAAGGACAAAGCATCCGTTGTTAGCCATGTTAAACATTTTCCATATCCAATGAATATTGTTTTAGATCATTTCCACCCATTAGTCTCTCAACAGACCCCTGAAAAGTTTCTAGACAGGAAATATAATATTGTGGGAGGTTATGTCACACTTGGCTTAGTGTCAGGTTTCTCAGGGTGCTGCTGAACTGCCTCGGTTGTGACTGAATTAGCAGAAGGCTGGGGTCTTATTTGGGATGTCAGAAAGCCTTGTGCTTCAATCAGTAGTCTAAATAATACTTGTCATAAATCTGCTCACCTGAATATAGTCACTTTAATTTGGGAGACAAGAAAAAAGTACAACAATAAGGTGAAGAATATTAATATTTTGTATAATTTAGCTTTGTTTTTTAAGAGAAGAAACCATAATTTAACCTGATAATGTTGGATTTAAGGATAAGGTAGTTCAGTATAAAATCACAAATATTATCTAAGAGCCCAGATATGGAATTAATGGAAGGCATTCAAATGTTGTTAGACCGAGCTGCCATGCCAAAGATGTTTTTCTTGGTGTTTTTGTCATTTCTGGGTCGAATAGCTGATGTGCTTTTGGATAAATCTGGATTTGTTGGCCTCTCCTAGGAAGATTTTTCACCTATTTCCCACTTATCTGAAGGATAGGTAAAGGATACATACTTGGTGAGAGTTGCTTGGCTTCCTTGGTTTTGAATATGCAAGCAGCATGCTATAGTGACCACTGGTAGCCATGCTGTGAAAATAATAGTTCTGAAACTTACGCCACACCTGCTGCTACATTATCCATCTGTGAGTGTAACTCTGGAAAAAATGTGTAAAATTGTCTTAATCTTCTATTCTCTCGTAGCCTCCCAGCAAGCACTGGGTCTGGGTTTGGCTTGTGAAACAAAACTCAACATTTTCATTTTATATGGCTTCAGTTTGCAAGAAAGCTACCTAATAAAAAGCTTTTTTTTCAAGAAATTGTTTACTAGGAAAAATCCAATATATCAGGGAAACACCTATACAGGAGACCTAAAAGGCATAAATTTCTCTGGTTTTCTTAGGCAAGGAGCACCACAGCAACTGCTCATGATAAATGTAGCAATGCAAGCTGTCATGGGACTTCTTTACAAAATGTGTGAGAAGGACATGATGGGCATAGTGAAGATGAACAACGAAGACAAAAGGCTCGCTGCAGAGCAGACCCTGTGATGCATTACCTGGCATAAACCCCTGTAGTGCACCTCTTCGTATTAATTCAGGGTGACAGTGCAGCGGAAGTTCAGGAAATAAAGCAACTCTATTGATCCTTCCCATACTGACACTTGAAAAAAAGCATAGACCATGTAGAAACGTGTTTAAAGAGATTGATTTAAAGCATGCTTTATTGAAGCACAACATGTAAATAAGGGCAGTGGTTTGATCAAAAGACAAACTTAATTAAGATAAATAAAAACATCAGATCACATAAAATGACAAAAATTAAACACACACAAAAAAATAAAAAATAATAGATTACCTCAGGGCAGGTGTAGATGAGCCCCAGGCACTTTCAATGAACCACTTGCAAAACTAGGAGACAAAACACAAAGCTTCTGAGCTTGAAGGACCTTCAGGATTACTTTTCAGGCTGTTTAACATAAACAGAGGGCATGCAGAGGAATGCACAATCTGGCCTGTTTCATTTTCTTACCCGTCACATGTATATTTGTTTGTAACTGCAATATCTGTGGGCAGCATTCTTTCAGCAAGCATTACGATTTCTTCTGTAGCTTGCCCAGTGTGGATTTAATCAAGGGTCTAATTCTACTTTTGCCACCAATCACAAGGACGTCATAAAATCAATATGCATTTCACACATGCAGAACCCTGTTAGCAGAAAACACTGCAGAGTGTGCTGCATCTTGTTGAAAAATCAAGTAGCTGGATTGTTCCATGAATTAAACATGAAAATCATAGTGGCACAGCTGAAACCCCCTGCCCTCTTTAAAAACAAATGCAACATAAAATGAATAATGCATTGGAGTGCTATAAATCTACTAAGTGAGCCGTAATTGGAATAATCTGGTCATTACTTAAAGGGAATGACTGAGGGAACACCTCCGTAGCCAAAGTAAATTCCTCTTTGACAAAAAATGTATATATATTCATTTTAGATGTCAAATTACCTTTGAAATTAAAATCCAACTACAACAAAAAGAAAAGGCATGGGCCTTTATTTTGTTTGTTTATTTCAAAACGATAATTTTCCATTCCTTAGTTAGTCAAACTCTAGTAAAAGAGTAGGAGTCATTATCCACAGACAAAGAAAAAATTGAAAAATTGTGAATCTAATTCAAAATCACTGAAACACCAAATCAATGTCAAGGAGGTCGCAAAAGACCCACTACATTTAAATTACTACAGATATTTGCTTACTTGCTTAAGGTCACCGTTAGTTTCCCTTGATAAGACAGACACTATGCAAAAAAGGCAAGTGGACTCACTAAATAAAAGTTCTAACCCCAACTTGGATTGTGTGGTGTGACCGTTTTTTTAGCTTTAACAAGTTCGGTCTGGCATTAAAACAGTCAGACTTGGACATTGGAAAAACTCTGGCATTTTGATTAAACTTCTGAAGACTATCAGGTTTTATAGGGGTTTGAAATATACTGGCAAAAAATAATGTCAGGGTAAATGTTTAGGTTAGGCATAAAGTTTTTTATCACTTTTTTTTGTTTGAGTTCTTCTAGGTCTCATTCTTTGTGTTAATAGGGGTTTTGATTTTGTTCTGCTTATCGCATGTTTCAGTATTCCCCTTTTCTTATATTATTTCCTATACTTTAAGCTTTACCTGTATGCCATCCCTGGCCTCAATCCCCTTAGGGGGGCAAGCAATTGATAATCTAGCAGCAAAGTGTCACAAATTCTGAAGGAGAGAGTGGATAAACATGTTTTTTGGATTTGGGAGCAATGATATTTTTACATGGGTTCCAGTTTGTATTTATGGTTCGGCTAAATATGTAAAACATTTAACATTGGTTTGAAATAATTTACAGGAGGGATCTCTAATGGGCTTGTTCAAAGGGCTGTTTATTATTGTTATATTTAACACATTGTCTTTATAGGACAACACAAATTCTAAGTAGAATGTAGGGGGAAAAAACATTACATTTTGAAGTTCTTACCGGGTACTACCATATTATTATAAAAATCATGAAAGAATTATTTTTTTATATCATTTGTCTCTGACATGATTCTGATTGTAGATTCGGATTTTAGTTGTTTTTTTATGTGTTTTGTCTTTTTACTTTCTTTTTCCCTCTTTATGTAGCTAATCTCTGCAATGTGCAGGGCTGCTCCCTAAGGTCACACTCTAGTGAAGATTATATTTTCTGAACTCCTAGATATATAGGATTGGCAGATTGGCAGCCCTCTGGTGAAGGTGTTTTATTGTTTCTTGTGGTCAGAATAATCCTGGAACCCACTGCTAAATCTTGCTGTAATCTCAGGTTATTTCCTGTAACCACTAATTTGTCCCTAGAACATTTACTGTTTTGGCAAGTTTTTGAATCTGCATCTAGCAAAACATTCAAGCTGGCATAGTAGGTTGAACTTAAAATTTAGACCTTTACTTAAATTGGTGGAGGAGGAATTTAAGCTTTAATACCTTTTAGCAAGTAAGTCTAGCTATCAAAATAAACTTCAGATGGTATACTGTTAGCTTTAGATTTTGTGTTTTATGCTTTGCAGAGACAGCAGCTGTGCTTTCATTACTGACAGATTCCAGGTATATAGTCAATAAAACAAAGGTGACAGAATTATATACACTTGAATACCATATGTAACAGCAATAAAATGCATGAAATGACCATTTACTTGGCTAAAATCTGACCTTCTCTGACTTGCCTTTATATACCCGAATAAAGTGGAATGGACCCGCGTTGAACCCGCCTAGGCTGATTCAGAAGATTTAGAGATAAAAAGCATGGATTGACACAACGATACTTCAAAACCTACCAAAAAGAGAGGACTAAAACAACTAAAGAGAAAACCTCGATAGCCACAGACTTCCCCAGTTTAGTGATTAAGGTTTCATAATGTTCTGTGGATATACAGTATCTATACCTAGAGCTTTATGAATCACTGTATAGCCACAGCTTTAATTGACTGCCGGTCTTTGACTCAGATATTAAACAGGGCTTCTCATTTATGAAATGCGGTTTTCAGTGAAATGTGCACCTGTAGACACATTTAATAAAGTTTTATGCCTCTAAAACACTCCAAAGGGAAATTTGATGTGCATTCACAAATGTTTGATAGATTGTAAGTCAACAGTGGTGAAAAGCATACAAGTTTTGCAACAT
Organism: Orestias chungarensis; assembly: GCA_032876305.1. Taxonomy (NCBI): domain Eukaryota; kingdom Metazoa; phylum Chordata; class Actinopteri; order Cyprinodontiformes; family Cyprinodontidae; genus Orestias; species Orestias chungarensis. The sequence continues at coordinate 4,387,115 of JAVLVB010000002.1, forward strand.
CTTAACATTGATGATTAAAATTGGATGTTCGTAGATGTTATTGTTTCTGCTTTAGCTGGATGAGGTTATGTATCATTTAAAACCAAAAGTCTACAACTAGCCAACGTATTTTTGTGATGGTAAAGAAATGATCGAAATCCTTAGGTTGGATTGGAGTTTACCACTGTGTCTCAAAGAGATAATAAAGTTCAAATATTCCATCTCTTTCACTTCGGTAGAAACAGAATGCTTGCTGCTGTGGCTTTGTTTATTACTGTCTCAGTCCAGTGGATATTAGGGTTTCCCTTTATATACACACACGGAGAAAAGAAAATTGGGTTTTCAAGTCACTGAACTTTTTTCTTTAGTTTCTCGCTTTTCAATCAAAGTTTCTGTTAAGTGTGTTTTTGACTTTTATGTTATGAAAAGTGGTGGAGGTATTTTCGTCCAGAATGACATTTAAAATAAATTTCGTTTGTAGTGCTTTAACATTTAGCTTGGCAACAAGCTGACAAAGTGAATGTATAATAATTATCAAAATGTCAGTGTTTCCTTTGAGCACTGTCTTCTGGGCTTTGTGTTTCCCTCAAAACTTCTCATATATTTTATCATCTGTAGCTGCATTTTTATTTATAATTTCTATTATTACAAGCCATATTTCTTTCAAAATCTTCTTATGAATTTTCTTGGTTCAATTTCAAGGAATATGTTTATTGTCTTTACTCTCCCCTTGTAATGAGATCCATAAAAGTCCTGTGCTTCTCGTCTATGAGCGAGGTTTTTCCTGAACTGTGTTGTGGACAGTGATTCTTTAAACCCTCATACTGTTGTGCAAAGTGTTTAAAAAAACCAAAAAAAACAAGTGTTGTTAAACACTACTTGGTAATATCATGTTTTCTACAACAATGTCAATGTTTATTTACAACTTTTAATATTGTTTAATCCCAGTGTTTAAGTGGACGTTAAAAACTGCACAATCACAAGTGCACTGGCAGAAATATTGTGTTTATATGCTCCAGCTTCACCTTATTCATTATTCATTGAAACTGGAAAAATACATGGAACAAGTGAACAATATTATACAGTTACTGTATAAATATTTCTAATAAATTTGATAATATTCATTCAACAGCTTATGAACGTAATGGTAATCTGATTCTTTATTGTTTATTGTTTGCTAAAAAAGACACCAAAAGTGGTATACATTTTAGGTCTAATACTGTAGCATCAGTCACATACCAAAAGCAATATGACACCTTATTTTTCTGGAATGAGTATCTGCATCAGAATAAATATTTCTACATGGGATACACTGAGCATCTAAGAATTTGAACAAAAATTAAGCGGGCCAAACCTTACCAAACAAGGTTGAGGTAATACTTAATTTGATCTGTTTTCATACCAGAACTCTGTTTGCTGTCTTTAATTATATCACCTTTGGGCTTCTTCTCTCCATTTCAAAAGATGAACATGTGAATTATCAAATATGACCTCAAGTGAAGTTTTCTCACAGATTGTGAACACAAAAAGCCGACGGAAACCACAGGAGGACCGTCAAAGTTTTAGTTGCAGGGTTAACGCTAAGAAGCTGGAAGGGTTTGCAATCATTCTGGAGCTAAAACTGCTGTATGTGTATGTGAATGTGTCACAATTGCAAAGGGTAAGTGAAACTTTCATTGGGGTTACAGTGGAGAACAGGATGTAGTAGAAGCATTTAATCACATTATTAGATTCGTTACTATGGTTTAATTGGCATCAACAACTGAAAAGACTCCCAAACAGTTTGAAGTTTATGGGAAAAACTTTTTGCCAATAAGTTGAGCCTATTATCTCGGTAAATAAGGTCCTATGTATAAATACTTTGTGAGGTGAATATTTAAAATGAAATTTTGATACCCTGAAGTATAACTTACAAGCTATAGAGTAACAAACGCACCACTCTAGGGATACTTTTAACTCTAAAAGATTAGTATAATCTTATATTTAGACTGAGAATAAACAAAGCTGTGGAACTAGTCTGAAAAGGCCTGAATAGTTACTTATATCCTAATTCAGTGAATTAATATGTTAGCATCGTAAATGTAACATATTTTGTGCTACAAACATTCTTCTGCACGCTGGGCAGAAAGAGCATATGTACTTGTGCAATTGCATTAAAAAAAATGATGAAAGCAATTGCATTTAAAAAAAAGATGAAGCCATTACTACCATTTTAACACAAAAGGAACTCAAAAAGTCTGGAGAAAAAGTGTTACATTTATGTCCAGTAACGTCAATTTACTACAGCATCACTAAAAACACTAAATTGAGCCTATATCCACAGTGGCCAGCATATGTTTTTTCCCTACATCTAACCAAGAAAGTGGAAGAAAAAAAGCCTTTTCTGAAATATGCCTGGTAACATGCACACAGCAGGGTGAGATGCACAAATGTCTCTCTTAACCTGCTAATGTGAAAGCGAAAAGTGAAGCTAAGTTTCGCCAGCAGGTATGCTAAGCGATTCAATATTCAGATTTCAGTCCTGAGCAAAAACATGTTTTTCCAAGTGTTTTTCTTGGATAAATGACTGCTGAGAGGGAAAGTTGTGCATGTGTGCCATCATTCATGAGGGATGAAAACTCACTAAAATTCAAACATTTCAATCATTTTTTTTTTTCAAATGAATCAAAATTATTTAATTTATTCCCTTTAATGATGCTTTTCTGTGACATTATACTATATATGAACTTTACATTAAGTTTGTATTTATACAAATTCTCCAACAAGACAAAATAAAATTCTACACAGAAAGGGAAAAACGTAGATTCCTAAGTATTTGTAGCAAATGTTTAATGTTACTGCATCTAAACATGTTTTCATATAAATATTTAACATTCACTATATGCAAAGTTCCTGCAGTTGTGTGTCAAAATATGCCCTTATATAAAATACTATATTATTATTTATTTATCTTTTACACACAGTCCAAAGCCACAAGCATTCACTATTTGTAACTTGGAAACGTTGGGTTTTAGGTGGTAGGTCGACACAGAGTAATGTCTGTAAGGGTGCGTTTATGAGGAAATACTATCATGAAGACCAAGGAAAATAGAATACATGTCTGAAAAAAGGCATTGGAATGGTATAAACCAGGGTATAGTCTTATTTAGGAATACTATAACCTTTGAACATCACACACTGAGGACTGTTTCAGTAATTATACAAAAAGTGTATCACTATAAGCCACAGAAATGACACGTTCCCTATAGAGGCCAAAGGTTTGTCTTCAGGAGGGGAGTTTAGAAGACTTTCAAAGATCCACATCTTAGGTGGAAGAATAGGTTGACAGGACAACGCTCATCCACTCCAGTAGCAAGCCTTTAGAATAGACTGGCAAGAATAGAGTCATGGTAGAAAGAATGCTATAAGAAGGTGTGAAGGTAACCTTGATATGCTAAGAAGACAGAACACATATGGAGAAGAAAATCTTGTGGGAAGATTAAATAAAATCTAAACTCCTAAATGTTTCCTGCTCACAAGAAACCATTGACAAGAGAGAATCATGCTTTTGGGATGGGGTTTCTTTAACATGTATTCGGTAGCGTTTCATAATAAAAAATAAGGTCATCTGGAAGGAAAAAGAATTTATAATTTTATTAGATCAGTCTTGTTTCCATTTTTCTTCGATCAGTCTGTTCTTACTTATCTTGGTTAGATCATGTTTTTAAAGTTTATTCAATATGTTTAGATTTATGTTCTCTCTTCTTCTGTGTCAGTGTAGAATCCTACTCTGTTTCTCATTCCTCTGTCTCTCCCTCAGTGGTCTTTCCCTTCTGACTGGATTCCCCAGTGATTTTCCCTTTACCTCATGCAATCAGGTTGCTGTTTGTTAGCATTGGAGTCTTTGTAGTATGTAAGTCGTTTCATTGTTTTCCCTTTAAATAATCTCCTAATTCTGATTGAACTTTTGGGAACATGTACAACACTAATTTATAACCAAACCTATATCGTTCTTACAATGGAATGATCTAAATAAGATCAAAAACAAAAAAAACAAAAAATAGGACTGTGATTGTATTGTAAGACCTGACACATGATATTCTCTCTAATGTAAGATATTTTGCAAAGCATTTCCAAAAATCATGCAATAGATTAAAAAACAACTGACAAGACATGTGATTCTATAATGTATGGATTTAAGGGTCTAAATAGAAACGTTTAACCTGTCAGTAAACAGATGCACTACCTGCAGGTCGACTGTATAAAATCCAATTAAAGCATGTTAAAGTGTATGGTTATGACGTGCCTCAGGGGGTGTTAGCACCTTCTGTGCGTCTCCTTCTGTCACATGCATGTGAGATATACAAAAAAAAAACAAAAAGAAAAACAGCTCAGCCACAAGCATAAAACTGTAAATATATTGTTATTCATCCTTCTGACCAAGTCTTACTACAAACAGCACAGATAATTTTCCAAGTCTAAACCCCAGCAAGACTCAGATTACACAGGACGCGCACCAGGAATTCGCCAGTCTCCACGGATTCTGAAAAAAAGCGCTGGATCTCCCTCCCCCTCTTCTCTCTCTCTCTCTGTCTCTCTCTCTCTCTGTCTCTCTCCCCCCTGAGCCTCTCAGGACTGAGCCTGCGCTCCTTCTGCCCGGGACGGAGCCCATCGCAGCTGCTGTGGCTCCTCAGAGCTGTGGACTCCACAGACAGGAGCGGAGCGCTTCTCTGTCTTTCTCTCTGGATATTAATCTCCAACTGGACTCATCTGAAAACAATCGACCTCCTTTTTTTTTTTTCTTTTTCCCCTTGCGATCATGACCCATTAGTTGATGACTACAAGAAAACACAAACTCCCATAAATATATCCCCCCATCTGCGGGGTTTTTTAATGTGTTTTATGCGTCTGCGCTCCACGGTGAGGTAAACTGGCACGTCTCCCCGTGTCTCGGCGCGTGGATGCGGTCGGCAGGGTCCTTTTGGAAGCCCAGCAGGATCAACCTGTCGTAGGGGCGTCATGTCTACTCTGGCGCTCCGCATGCGGGTGAGGAGCATCTCAGCGGGGATGCTGATCCTTCTGCCACTTTTCTGTTGCTTATCCCTGAGCGGAGCGGCTCCTGCTCTGAAAACCGAGCAGCTGGACACGGGGGTGGTAAGTTGATACTCTCGTGTTTACCTGGAGATGGGGAAGTTTTGCTGTGGGTTGGTTTGTTTGTCATTAGTTTGAGATCAGACTCATCAGAGCATCTCTGCAGCTCTCTGAAAGCTGAGTGGATAAAAGTGATTTCTTTAGTTGCTTTTTTATGTAATGGATTGCAATGGGAAAAAAATGGGAATATATTACATCCCACACATCACGCTGACATAATATATACCCTGCAGTGAATAGTTCTTATGAGGGGTTCACTTCCTGACTGGAGAGTCCCAAGTCACAAAGTTAAAGGAATATTCATCACAGCAGTTCAAATAATGTTGCGATGAAGCATTATTGGGTGATGATTTAGTTCTGTAATATATTAATCTGAAGTTTACAAGTTTGGGATTTGGTGATCTGCAGACTGAAGTTTGGAGAATGTCTCCAATCCCATTTATAATATTGTGTGGTGTTCAAATATAAATATATATATTCAATAAACAATTTCTTTGTGTGACTTTTAATTTTTTTATTTTATTTTTTACTCAGGTTATGAGATACATATGCTTGTAATCAGTATCAGATGCTGACATATCCTCAGCTTTGATTTGATCTGTCCCTTTCTTCTTGGGATCATTTGATATCGGTAACGGAGCTGACAGGGATACAACTATATGCCCAAAAGTAGGGTTAGGCTTGCAAAGGGGGAGACTACAAGGAGTCCAGAAGGATAACATACTACTTAGCTGTTACTACTGATGAAAAATATGCTTTTAAACCGTCATCTTTGTTCCTAATTTTACTTTTAATTATCTCTCTTTCCCTTCTCAATTTTACACTCTTAGTTTTTTACACCTTTAATGCACTTCCTAATCTTTATGTAAAGCTATTTCAGTTGTCATATGCATGAAATGGGCTATAAAAATACATTTGCCTTGCCAATTTACCTTACTTTACTCTCAGCCTGTAGTTTGCCACTGTGTATTAAGCCACCATTTGTAACAAAATCGTAATTAAATCAGGTGTTGTTTAGATGCTGTGATTACTGTTCTAGTTCTGACCAGCATTTTACTCTGATACACAAGGGGCATAATTTTTCCAAACATTAAATTCTTACTTTTTTTCTCTAATCAATAAAGATTGGTTGTGTAAAGCGTTGCAGAAGCTTTAATTTGAAGTTGCTTAAAGGTTTAATGTTCAAATGGAATAATGTAGTTGCGAAATTGGTATTTTGAGGGCATCGTGTTATATTCCACTCAAACTCTCACCTAACAGTAATACTACATAATCAGTGGAAAATATAAAAGTGAAAAATCTGTTATTAACATGGTTTATGATAACAAAAAAGCTGAACACAACCAATGCCCTGTTCTGAAAACAAGGCATTGCTGTAGGAAATCAGTGTTACCCTGTTACAGACATCACATAAGGGGAACAGCACTGCATCTGAACGGTTTTTAGAAGATGCATGTTTTGCTCTCAAACAACATCCATACTCACTTTGATGTAAATGATGATAACTCTGCCAGGGTTATGCATCTTCACATTTCAATGAATGTGTTATGTCCTCGTCCTTCAGGCTTGTTTTTATTTCCATAAAACCAAGATTTGGTATATAGAGCAACAATTGTGTCAAATCGCTGGTGCAAAACATGTTTGCAAGAAAAAGTGTTTTACGATGGATCTTAAGCTCAGTTCATCCTTTTTCTGTGTTGTCCATAAACAGTCACATTGAAGCATGTATGTGATGCATGTATTCCCATGAGAATGTTTAGTTGTGCTATGCTGTTATGTAACACAAAGTTTATGAGTTTTGGTTCCATTCTGTAGAGAAGTTTAGGTTTTCTATGTTTCAAGTTGCTTCAATGTTTATTTATATATATATATATATATATATATATATATATATATATATATGACCTAGTCTGAGTTTTTAATCACCTTTTATGTATCTTTTAGATTATTCCCAATTACCTAGTCCTTTACGCCAAAAGATTTCTACATCCTCTTGCAAGTATTACTGAGTAGATGGCTAGTACACACTGAGTTACAAGGAGCAGCTGTCCATATATTTTTTTAGGAACCTATTAACTAAAACCAGAAGCTAAGATCAGTTTACAGGTGCAGGAAAGTGACTCAATTCTAACCAGACTGGCACTCCAAGTAAGGCTTGCACAAAAAAGCCAAACTACGGGTTAAAATACTGTGGCTTTAGCAATGTTTTATCTGTTTATTCTTTTAGAGGAAATACAACCATTTTATACACCTGTTAATACTTGGGTTTATGCCTGGTGCCTATTAAAAGTTTGGTGAATTTTGAAGCATATGTCATTAGTATTTGTTTACAATGTTCATGTTACATTTTCCCCTTTCCCTTTAAATGATTGGGTTATTGCTTTATTTGTATTTTAATGAAGAAATCTAAAACTAAACAGCCGCACGTTTCTTTGATTAAATAATTGTAAATACATTTTGTCAAAAGATTATAAGAAAAGATAAGATAAGATAGACTTTATTGATCCCGAAGGCAAACTTTTTCTTTTTACTTATTTTATTGGATACTTGGGCTGCACTTGGCTGCTGTTATGTTTGTTTGACAGTCGTAGCTTTTAGTGTGAGTATAATTATTGTTTGTTATCAAGGATAGAGACAGGTATATCTGGTGTTGTTTGTTTTGAGAGTTTGCTGTGTTCATGGGAGTCAGGCGAGCTGACTGACAGTTGTGCACCCCTCTCCCCTGCGACTGGCTGATTGATTATTAAATAAGCCTTTCTCCCACATTGATGAAATTGCTCTCAGGTGTTGAGAACAGGTGGATAATTGGTTGTCAAGGGTTTCAGTGGCCTCCTGCATCTCAGCCCATTTGTGTTCATAACTGCCATGCATTTGGGTCTGAGCCTGCAAAAACCGTCGTTTACCCGCAAAAGCGTGTCCTGATATCCAGCTCTGTTGCTCCACAGTCCTGCAACACTTCAAAGCCCTGACAAGGCATTTAGTCAAGCTTCAGTGCTAGATGTTTCCATACTCCTTTTTAACTGCTGTACACAGTGGCCATAATTAGCCGTGCTGTAAACCTCAGTGTAGTTCTGAGGGCTTCTAGATTCTAGTTTTAGATGCATCCTGCCTCGAACAGGACTCCAAAGCACCAATTTGAAATTTTAGCATTTGAGGCATTTATAACTGACCGTAATCCTTTAGTGCAGTTTGCAGCACTAATATAGAATGAAGGACTTCGTCTTTGCCTCCAGAAACAGTAACATACATAACACCAAACACTGATATCTACACATGTACTTTCAAAACCCGCTTCATCTTCTCCAGGTGGTTTAGGTTGTACACTGGTCAGGCCACCACTCCATGGGAGGCTAGCACAGATATCAGCACAATGCAATATTATATACGGTAAACAACGTACCAAATATTTGCTTCCACAAATGTCTTTCCTTTATTTAACCTGGCATGGCTAAAGTTGCAGGAGGTGGTAGAAGTTTGTCTTAAAGCCAAAAAATACTGATTTGTACGTTCTTTAAACCTTCATTGTTTTTTAATGTATGTATATGATGATCATATACAGTAGATCATCCCATTGATCAATTAGATTTTCACTAAGCAGCATGTGAACGCATCATGATGAAATTGTTATAGTTAACCAACAACCGTGACCAACTGTACAGTTGTAGTAAGCAATGCTGAGACAAAGAAACAATCAATCTTCTGCTATTAAAAAAAACAATGTTGCTAAACCTGACTTGATGTGAAGACAATCATATTGTATTTTAATTCAAATCAAATTCAGACTTCACAGTGGAGAAATTGAGCGTACAGTTAGCTTTTTGATAAAGCGAAAGATTTTATAGCTTCGCTAGTTTAATCAAAGGTGTGAGGGGATAAGTAAATACACTGATCCAAATAAATGTAGATTCCTTGATTTGGTAAAAAAGCTGGCTGCATAGACATTGAAGCTTTCACTATTTACCAACAACTAACATCATCTTGCCTTTGAATGGGGGTAGGGGTTTAGGGAAAGGAACAATATGATGGAAATCTCTTTGTAAATTTGAATTAATTATGTATTACATTTTTAATATCCCTTTAATCCGTAAGCATACAATCGCCCTACTAAGGAAACAAAGTGTAGTTCAGGACGATTCTACATTCCATGTTTCAGTATTATATAAGGTGTTCAAACTTGGTTAGGGAAAAGATACACATTTGAAATTGAGCATCAGTGTACCAAAAACGTCTAAATAACGGAATATGTGATATTACACAGCCTAACATAAAAAAAAGAAGGCCTGCATATTTTTTTCTTTCTTCCACGACTCATTATGTTTAAATATGTTTTGAATTTTATCCAGAATGCATTTCGTTTGGTCCATTACCTTCCAATTTGTATTAGGCAGATGCACCTGTGTATACAGATTTAGGGCAGTATGTAGCTCTGTACATGAGAACTTGATTTACACTAGACTTTAAAGCATTTTTTTCTTATTTTTCAAATATTTGATCTGTAACCTGTAATAAGTGGTTTCTGTTAACTTACAGTGTGCCGTTTTCACTGGAAAATGCTTGTAAATCAAACTTTACCATTTCTATCTAGTTTTTTTTCTACTTTCCTTTCTACCTCCAGCTGTATGTCTCTCTAAAGGTTTCATTCGCATATAAAAAATAGTCTAATCAAAGCCTACACTGATTTTGAGAGTTCCTTAATAGATATTTGATCCTGTGAAAACTTTAAAAAAAATGTTTTCACAGTATCAAATCTCCTTCAGTACGATTAGGTTTGACTGATTCTTAAACTCTATGTGTTGTAGGAAATAAAACCAAATGGATGTGTGTTGTATGCCTGAGGGTACAACCCTTCCCTGCCAGGCTGCTTCTAATTCTCCTTTTTGCCTCCTAATTTCCTCAATGAGAATACCATCTGCTCTATTCATTTGGTAGAGCAGGAAAAAAAATAAAGACCCAACTCCAAGCTACTCTCCTCCACCCACTTCTAACACCACAATATTCTCCTTTCATCACTAGACCTCATAATACTGAACTCTCATGCAACTAGCCTGCGCAGCTCCACTGCCACCACTCCTCATTAGCTCTGTCTTTGCCTCTCTAAAGTGTGTTTCACCACCATTATTTTCTGTTTCCCCTCAGCTTTTCAGTCTGTTTCTTTTAGCTTTCTACTCACAATCCAGGTTGGATTGGAAGGTTTCCTTTCACCAGCTCATCAAGGTTCTTCTGATTACACCAGAAGGCTCAGGGATAGACAGGGTTGACACAGTAAATTGGTTACAGAATGAGTTTAAAATGGGTAGAATAGAGGGATTGCAACAAAAAAAGGAATGATCAATATGAAATGCTTAAGGGATAAAGTGCATGCCTAACTTTTAAAGATTAATTACTTTTTAGCTACTGTGTTGAATAGTCCAGATAGGACTTTATTTACAGATAATCTCATTATAGTGTCATGATGAAGGATTAGCCCTGCTGGAGGTTTTTTTTTTAGTTGCTTGTAGTAGTACTGAATTATTTTTGGTATCAAGCATTTAAGCTAATTAACTGGGTTGTACAGCTAATAAGCCATAGTGGAAAGCAGCCAAAAATGAGTTGTTAAAGCAAAGAATAATCATTATTTCAATCAGAAACAGCTAAACTTGCCAGTTGGCTACATTTTTCCCCCAGTTAGTACCTGTTTCTGTTGACAATTTGCTTTTTCAGGTATGGGTCAAACAACATCCCGATGATATGAAATATTTATTATTCATAAAATAACTTTTCATAACACCAAGCTATTAATAGACTGTAGAAAAACATCTGTATTCAAACCCTCTGTGGCCAAAAAGGTATTTGATCTTGATGAGTAAAAACTAATGCTGATATGAAACATCAGCTTGACTAACAAGCTTCTGGAAGCATTACAGGGAAGCCCAAACATATACCCTCAGTAAATTTAAGAGTAACTGAGAAGGAAAGGGAGGGCCAAGTTGTGATCTCACCTGCCGAGAATAAAGGGTGCCTTAAACGGAGACCCCCCATCGGATCATTGGTCAGAACGGGTACCCCAAAGTTGGTCGACACATCTACAAGAAGCTAAATTTAGAAGCAACACCAAACTGAAAACCCCCAAGTTCTTCTTTGTACTATTGTTTTCTTACTAGTGTTATGTTGGCAGTTAACAGGAAACCAAACTTTTACAAAAGTGTTATTTATTATCAAAAGCTAAAAAGCGACTATGTTAAAACTTTAGCAGTACTATTGTTTTTGTCATTTTATGTTAGGCTGTGTGGTGTATGACTCATATTCATAACATTCTAAAATAATATTTTTGCAGTTTGTGACCACCTAAAAATACATTTAAATGTCTCTAAGGGAACCCGTGATATGCATCATGCTGCACAAAAAGCAGCTGTAGAGATATTTCATTATGTAAAACAATGTACATTCACAGATAATTTTAAAATAAACCAGTGCTTAATGTTTTTTTTTCAATTCAGTATGTCATTACAGCTTTGCCAAGTGTTTTTTTTTTTTAAGACTTTCTGGAAAGAGAGTCTCAATCTTTAATAAACTTAGAAGTAATCTAAAGAAGAATGCATTCTGAAATAAAACGGTTAATTTGGCAATATGTCTGCTGGATGTTTTCTGTGGAAAAAATTAGGTGTATTCCCCCGAATTTGTTGTTTAAACTTCATATTTTTTTCATGCAAGCACGTTGAGAACAGGACATCAATTCCCGATTCTCAAAGTAGTCAACTTTGTCTTTATTCTGCTTAGGAGTGGCTGGCTGACACAAAGCTTGATTATCTTCTGTCTAGATAAACAAAATTTTGTTGTTTCCTGTAGGAATAATTATATATGAAGCACCATGCCCAACCTTTGTGAGACTATAAATTAGATAAATATGCTAAAATCAAGATAATTTAGTGGTTTGCCGTTTTACAACAACATCGAGTATGCCCTTTTTCTTTTTGATGATCTCTTATTCTGTCATTTTGTCAGTGTTTTCAATGAGGCATCTAATGTTAATATTTCCACTGTTTCCTAGCAAACTTCAAACCAAGCACTATTCTTTTCCTGGCACTGAAGTAGTATTGAAACAACAGAAGATGAGACAAACAGTTGATAAAATAATTCCTGAGAGTGATGAGAAAAAGGAAAATGGAAAAGAGGAAGTGAAGACAACCTATGCCCGAAGGAGAATTAAAGCTTAGGTTCGCTGACAGCTCCATCTAGACTTCTCATAAGTGCTTTATCATTTGTACATGAATAAATATGCTACTCTATATTTACTGTCGGTGTCACATAATTCTGTTTAAAATAGTCAGGCCCCACCTTTCTCATAATCCAATGGTGGATGAGGTCGAGTTCCGACACAACTATTTGTTATAAAGCCTCCCAAAAGAACTCACAGTCTCTTACTTGCAAGTAACCAAACCCCATAGGGCTGCCCCTTCAGGTGGTAGTGCAGCTCCTCCTTCTGAGACAGAAAAACATTATTCCTTGTTACACATGGGGAAATAACAGTTTTTTTCCTGGGGCTAGGGAGGCTGCTGCAAATGTGCATATAATAAAAAAGTGGATGCAGCTGTTGTTTTTGAAAAGCTGTCATTTTGTCCCCGAGATTTGGCATTGTTGTGAACACTACCACTAGGTAGCGATGAGTCACGGAACTGATTACCAGAGTTCATTTGCCATTTTTAATTGCAGTTCTATTGAAAATGTAATACAAACGGTGAGCCGTATCTTTACTACATAAAGAAGTGGTCACGTTTCTTTACTGATCTTTGAATTTCCTAGCATAAAATAAATATTTAAGACATGTGTGCATGCCTGATAAAAAACTAAGGAACAGGTCAGTTTTCCGAGTTGCATTTTACATTTCTAGTTTTGGTCAGTCAGATTGACAAACTTTTTCTTTTCAAAGAATGTAATTTATTTACTTGATAAAGGGAAAAACAAACATCAGAAACAGCCTAAATGCTTGTAAGTTACACAAGATTTTGGTTAAAACTGTAAAAATACAGTCTGCTTTGAATGGGAAGCTGACAAAACACCACATGGTTTGGCGTGTTGATGCATCTTAAGCCTCAGTCTCACAGTTTCCCATCCTTCTTTCAGTGGTAAGTCTAAATGAATGCTGAGCAACATTAATTATTTAAACAATTAGTGATATAATGCTGTTAAAACAACATTATCAATCGAACGGATTAATAATGATGTTTTAACAGCATTATATATGAACGTTAATGTCTCGTTTGTGTCAAGCTAGCTTTTTGAGCCAAACTGCAGGCTTTGCAAAAACTGCAGTATTTGACAGTCTTGGATAGGAATGAAATGAAGGAAAAAAATCCTTAAGAAAATCAAACCTATGCTCAAAACCTCAGCTGACCATGCACCAGATCTAAGCCCTTAGATATTTCTATGTGTGTGGAAATTAGCAAAAAATCACTTAATAGGGACACGTTTGTATTTTGCTTTAGCTGAAAGAGAAATAGGAAAACTATACTTAGTAATCTTAAGTCTATCTGCTTTGTGGTTTGTGTCAGAGCCTGTAGTTTTAAAGAAAAAAAACATGTTTTGTTTTTTTTCTTCAGTGGACAAAATAGGGTAAAACAGCAGAAGTTAGGCTTTATTTATAGTGGCTGGTTTCCACTTCAAAACTCCATCTGTATTCTTAACATAGTAGTTTTGTGCAATTTATTATTGCTTAGTTTTTAACTAGTGATGGATGCTGTGTTTTTTTCTGCAGAGACACATGCAGTGGTCTTTTTCCACTGGCTTCCACTGACTTCATTACTTTTGCAGGCCCACTCCAAGGCTCCCCATATAGAAAACCTCAAATCAACTCCATGTGGGCAGTTCTATTTTAACCCGCGGAGCCTCGCCTTCCTCCTTGTCTTCGACCACATCAAGACTTAGCTGGCTGTTTCTATTCAAAAGGCCGAATAGATCTTGTAATTACATTGGTTTCTGGTGTTGTGCTGGCTCACACGCTCATCACTGGCAAAGCCTGAAATAATCTATAGCTTTGCCAACTGAGCTGCCAATAGACTTCTTTAATAGCTGGATCAAGAAAACCAAAAAGAAACAACAAAGATACTCTGAAATTACATGCAGAAGCTCCAGGAATCATAATAAATGTGGCTTTGTGTGAGTTTGCATGTTGTTGCTTTGTGATTTTGTGTCGGTATGTGCATGACTGCCTCTGTTTGTGTGCCATGGTTTCTGTTATATACCAGTGATCTCATAGTTTGATACTAAATAGCAGGCTTTTAGCATGCAGAGCCGATAATAGTAGAAGACAAAAAGAGAAATAGAGATGAGGATGATTGCTTATCTTCTTTGGAGTCAGCTTCACAAACTGTGCAAGTTGTCTCTACGTGATCCCATTTTTTCTGATGGTGCAAGTGAATTGAAGAGTGAAAGGGAGAACAGGAGAGATTGAGTGGGTGGCAGAGATAAGCCTCCTCGCTGTCCAGCTATCACTGGCAATTAGACCAACTTTCTTCAATCCAGAGTTGATACTTAACTTCCTTTCAAGTGAATTTAATAAGACACCAATAGTCCCCAGAATACAAGGGGCTCTCATTATTGTGTGAATCATATTGCCTTTGACTGCAGGAAGGACAGTCTGGACTGAGCTTCACTTTGCACCTGAGTTATTGTTAAGCAAAGGTCTCTGCTCTTTTAGGGTCTGCTTTAAAATAGAGCCCACTAGATGTATACATGGACATTCACATGCGAGTGTGTGCATGTCAGCTGTGTATTCATGTATATGTTTGCTCACTGTTAGAGATGCCAGTTGTCTGCATTTCACAGCTCAACCCCATGAGACTTTGTAAAGACTGTTATAGTAACATCCGGCATCCCCTTTCAAAGCTTGAAGAAGTCTGCATAGGGGTGGTCTATTAATACATTCTAATGTATGTGTTACATGGATTCCAAACTAAGTAATATCAAACATTATGAATTATGTAGTTCGAAGGGAACAGGGTAGCTACAAACTTAACCAGTAATGTCTTTGGAGTCATGGTTTATAAGGAGAAGACCTTATATTTGGTTCACAGAGAAAGATTTTAAAATCGACAATGGAGGTGTTGAAGGAGAATAGATATCTCAGTGTTAACCTGGAAAATAGACTGAACTCGATAGGCCAACTGCAAAAAAGGGACTGACCAGACTTGACTCTTGAGGAAGTCTTCTTGATAATACTTATATTCACTTGTTTCATCTCTGCTTATATGCATATTTTACTTTAAAAAAGACAAATACGTTGTCTTTTTTGACACATCAAAATGTGACTCCCGTAAATGTTTTTTGAAAGCCTTTCATAATCTACCTGCATTTTTCACATTCTCTCAACACTAATTAGTTCCGTTTTTGGGGTGTAGCTATTGAATCAAATTATATGGAATCTATACTTTATATTCCAAAGGTGAATAAAGGTCACAGATACTATTAACATCATTCAAGCTCCAGAATTTAAGAGTCAAAAACTAAAAGGCTTAGTTGTGGTGATGGTAATGTTTAAGTTAAATCAAAGATGATGAAAATCACAATTTTCACTCCCAGGTCTACTGCAAAAAAAAAATAAAAAAAAATAAAAAAAAACCTTCAAAGCTCTGCGTCAGCTGAAACCAGACACTATAATTGGTTTTCAGGCTCCTATACACAAAACCATCATTAGGAATGAGCAGTGACATCAGGCCTCTTACTGAGCATTCTCACACTGACTGGATCTTGGCAAAAAATAGCAGTTTAACACACTAGAAAGACATAGTCTGTCAGTGTGAATGTATGATTTGCGCCTGTGCAAGTAAACAGGCCAATCCAGAAAGCAGCAGTAGTACATCTGTAACTGGATGAAGGAAACATACAGCCTACACGAGGCAATAAAATCTCCGTAGTTTTTATCCTAATTACAGTTATGATGACCACCATTAACATACATATGACAGTGCTAACTAAGAGTATAACGATACATGGACCTGTATTAAAAATTATAAATGTGACTACTTTGATGTTTCAAATCCTCTACAGTGATGTTTGAGAAAGACGGGTTCGAGAAAAGGTTTCTTTTTACATATAATTATAATAAGGAATATGGCTGGCTTTCTAACAACCTTTATTACCAACTTGTAATGATATCACCCTAATGTAAAATTTTGGTAAAAAGCAAAAATATAGTGAAATGCAAACCCAGCAAACAGCCTCTGGCTAAGAAATCCAGCTAAACCAAAGTTTTTATAGCAGAAGGCATAAAAACACACTTAGCCGTCAAACAAACACCTTTTCTGCATTTTGTAAAAAAATTAATTTGTTTTTTCTTCTTCCTTCTTTACTTCTTTCTTTCTTGCTTTCTTTATTTCTTTTTATGCACCTTTGCTTATTTATGTTTTACATTTGTTTCTTCCCTGTGTCCTACAGTGGACACCTGGCAGGGCCGGACTTAGAGAGTTGTTCAGCCCAGGAGTCAGTCAGGCCACCATAGGCTTGCCACACATGCATGTTCCAACACATACATGTTCACACCCACACCTAAATGCATGGGCACAAGCAAAACGCATTTGAGCACGTGTGCACACACACTTATAGCAAATTCCAAATAAAAGGCCACCTATTAGACCTACTGTAACCTCTGAGGTTGTAATATACAGCAACTTTACTGCTGTTAATGCAATAGTACTAAGATAATAAAGATTTTACACAATAATACGTTTTTTAAGTTAGAGCTTTACATAGTCAAATCATATAAAACATCAACTGCCTCAGTGGCACATCATCAGGGAATACTAATGAACCCCAACCTACAGTAAATCCAAGGTTGGAATAGACAAATGTGCATGTTGGTCTGGGATACATAACAGCAAATCAGCAGCAGACAGAAATATTCAACAACACAATCACTTAATAGAAAAATGCTATAACGCCAAGAAAGCTATTATTACAGTCGAGACCCACTTATGTCTATGCCTTGTGAATAGCTAAAATCAAAAAATACCTCTGAAAACTACTTATTTTAATAGTTTGAACACCAAATAGACCAAGATATGCATTAATATCCAAAGTGAAAACCCGGCCTTCCTTATCTTTAGTCCTGACGATTAAGCCAATCGGAGCAAAGGAAAATGTATGGCGCTTCTGGATTCTCTGCTTTACAAACACCAATCCGTTAGATTTCTTTGTATGACTTAGTTACATGGCACAGATATCTGAATTAAAGTCAGAGAAATCTTGATTATTTTTACTATGTTTATTATTATTATTATTATCATAAAACATAAAGGGAAAAAGTGAAAGCCATTCTTGAATCGACAAGTGACTTTTTAAATGTATTTTTTTTTCACAGACAAGCTAATCTTTCTTTCCTAAAGAGCAATGCCACAACATGGTGTGAATTCCCAATATTAGGTCTTCCATAAAATCAATACTTTTGGCTTGATATTCTGTCCATAAAACATTTGCGAGCTCATACTCAGAAAAATAAATAAAACATCTTGAGGACTGACACTAATTGTTAAGAGCTGTTGCGCTTGTTTATATGTGTAATGTCAGAGCCCCCTCTATTACCCTCATCATCAATGGACCCTGGCTGAGTTTTATTTAATCCTTCTGTTCTTGTCTCTTTTAGTCTTCTTTTCCCAGCCCCATGCCACATTACCACACGTAGAGAAAAGAACCTCAAAGGAGGCTTGGTTTATTTTCCCCTGAGTTCAGAAACTTAAAAACACTGCTCCTCTAAATCAAATCCAGTGTGGTTCTTATTGACTGTATTCCTTCATTTGACCCATGGAATTTTGTCTCCAGACTCTTTTAATGCTCATTTTCTCACTATTCAGTCAACGATTCCAAATCATACGGGAACTAATTCAAATCATTTTGTCATGCCCAGCTTTGATTCACGTTTTGTGTAATTTTACATTTTTGTTTGGTCTTTGCTTGTCTAGATTATGTTATCTCCCTTGACTTGATACTTGTTGAAGTTTTCTCCTCTCCAACATGTCTTATCCGTTTCCTCTCTGTTCCCCTTTCCTGTCGCATCACCTGTGAACAGAGAGGGATTTGGGTCTCAGCTTTTTATAGAACGAGCTACTCCTAAATCAAGGATTACAGACACATTTTAAAACTTCTGGTCATCACATCACATCCACACGTGTCCAAACATGCAAACAAGAAGTGATTTCCTCCCCGTAGTGTGTAGGATATAAGCACTGACAGATTCAACAGCATGGAAATTGGGTGTTAGAATAGGCAAGTCTATAAAAATGTATTGCATTCTCACAATCAGGCAGGCTCGTGTCACACTATATGCATACTGTGTCTGCAAAAAAAAAAAAAATAAAGTGATATGATTTTACGTGGCTGGTTCATACGCCATCTGCTTGCAAAACAGTTCATTGGAACGTCGTAGAATTTTAATTCGTGACATTATTACTTCATTATTTCTCGTCCCTGTTCACTGAATACATACAGCTGTGGGGAAAAAAATCAACCTTAAATTGAGTCGCTGTATATTTAATGTCAACTTACAGTCTGTTATACAGGATCAAAGAGAAATCAATAAATCAACGCTTCAAATGTTCTTCAGAACCTTCTCCGATAAATAAAACTGTCCAAAGGAAAATGATTTTGAAGAGAAAAAGCACGCACTCCTATGAAAGATTAATTGTATTATTTTTGCACCTACTTCTTAAGATGGCTTTGTTACATAAAATTTGAGCAGGGGGGGTTTTATACGCCAGATCCACTGTGGACACCGAAATGCTTTATGACAAAGCATACAAAGAATTAAGGTTAAATATATTAGCTTATTGCCTACTGCATCCTTACATTATAAACGGAATACTCCACTGATTGTACTGTTATCTAACAGAACAAGGCTGCACTGCCAAGTCAAGCTACTGTTGTTGTTTTGCTGCAAAGGAAAATATTTAAAATTTAATGTAGGTTGCATTAATAGTCAAGAGAAAACATTTTATTTAAAAAAAGACACTATTGTTTTCTTTACAATTATCTGTCATGAACATTAATATTTTTTTTAATAGTACAGACAATTTAGGTTACAAGTTAGGTGAAAGTTACATTTGTTGCACTTTACTGCTTCCAAATCATCTAGTTATCAAACCAGGGGTGGCAGTTAGAAGACATTACTTGACTTGTTTAGAAAAATCAGTTTTATGCTTTTTTCCAACGTCACTTTGATTGTTAATGTTAACTTTTACCATTAGTAAACTCTGTATTTTGATCCATATAGTCACATAAGTTTTAAAGCACACATCTGCCATTCACTGATTGTGATACCCATTGAAACAACTTTGACTGAATATATATATCGATTCAATCTCAGGGGTTGAGACCATGTAGGCCTTAACGGATGTGCACATTTTGCTAAAACAAATAAACTAATGTTTGGTTTAAATTTAACAGAATATCCGCCCAAACAAATATTAATTGTGCTCGGTTTCTGTTTTCCATCACTGAAAAAAATGTAATAAAAAAAATACGACTTAAAATATCTAAGCTGGTTTTACTGTCACTGCTGATGAAAGTTCACACCAACAAGTGGAAGAGCAGGGTGCCAAAAAAAAAAACTGTCGAAAATGCCTTAGTGTTGCTCACAAACAGAAAAGTTTGCATAGTTTTTGTGTTTTATAGTCATCATGCACAGTTGACTGATGGCTTGAAGTAGCAGGTGGATGCAGTGGAGCATTACTGTACGCTCCATTCAACCAGACAAAACGTCACGCTGTCTCTGCTATCTTTTTTTTTTCTATGAATTTAAGCAGTAGAAATGATTTTGCAGAATCTAAACTGCTGTCTCAATTTTTTCTATTTTTTTCTGGTACATCAGAAAATGTTAAGCGCTCGTTTAGCCCAAAATCAACCTTAAAAGGAATTTATTTATCCATTAAAAGACGAGACATTTCTGTGTGCTTGAATATTTTCAGGGTAATCCAAAAGTTGCTCTGTTTGTAGGACAAGAACATTGACATCCACAGTATAAATGAGTTGTCTCATTTTTCAGAAGGGACTAAGTTAAGGCAGTAAGCTCAACAAGCCCGTTTGCCCATGAAAGTGAGATTTAGAGACAGGATCAATGTTCATCACAATTTGCCTCTCTGTCTGCGCCTCTTGACCCGAATACAGTTTCTGTCTATTTTTTCTGTTTCTGTCAGTGGAAAAATACACAGAGAAACGAATTAGGATTGTAAACAATACAAGAATCAGTGAGAAATTATTTGATTCGTGTGAGTTGTTTTTGTTTTTTTTATCCTAGACTCCAACAAAAAAATAAATAAATGCTTGAACTGATTGTTGCTATTCCTCCACCTGACACTGCTGCCTCAATTTACTCTTGCAATTGAATGTGTCATTTTGGCTGTGTGTCATCCCCAATTTCTCTCACTTTTTACCCCCTTTCACTCTCGCACATTGAACTTTTCTGCTTGTACAAATGAGACTAAATCCTTCTCTCTTTCATTAAACTATTTGCACTTCATACCATTGGATGGCTTTTAGGAGCTTCACAGTCAAACACACTTAAGCAGGCTTTTATTCCTTGGATCCTCCATCATCTCAGTGTAGTACTTAAAGTAAACTATCTCCTGGGGTATTAGCTGGTGATATAACACAGGAAGTTGTTTCAGCTGCTTTACATGATGACAGCGTCTTTGAATCTGCTGCAAGGCCCATGGATGTTCCGATAAAAGCTGCTTGAAAGAAATGCTCTCGGTGGGGAGCAGCATCCAAAGTGTCTGGTTGCTTGGAGTGAGGCATTTACATCTATGTGATAGACGATTTCTTTCCGGCCCACTGACTTTTAGTTAAAGATTGTATTAAATCAATTATAAGATTAAGATTTATGTCTGATTTTCTTAGATTTGTATCTACTTTCTGAGTTACACCCACAAAGTGCTTACTTTGTGACATGGACATCATACTGTGTTTTCACTGTGTGTAACTTAATAAGAAAATGTTTTACAGCGTAAAAGGGACAATGGAATCCCACAAAACTACACCTGCCAAAACTTTTCTGTCATTAGAAAGGAATTAGGCTGGCTGATTGTATGCAATGTTTTTTCTTAAATTAGCTGTTATTGTGATTAGAGGAGTCAGATTTTTGCAGTTAGTAGCAGCCCAGTTCAAATATTGATGCAGAAGCTTGTATTAGAACATTGCTGAAATGAACTTTCAAAGCAACAATAAGACAAGAATCTTGGGATTTGTGCAGACTGAAGAATCTGATAGCTTTTATTAAAGCATAAAACTTAAAGACTACAACTTAGTTATTTCAAAACCAACTCTCTCTCCAATCTCCAGTGTAAGTATTTTATATAATCATATATACAAAGTACCATATAATAAAGAATACCTTGATGCAAAACAGTTATTATGTACTGGACTGAACATATTTACATATTATCAATTCACAAAATAAGTGGATTACAGTATATAAAGGATAATATATGACTTTTTTGAATCTGGAGAAGGCTTCTGACTGGTTGTGCAGTTAAAGTATAGAGTGCTGTGATTGATTTTAGTGGACAGCCCTTTACTTTTATAACTTGTGGTATGCAGCAGGCTTTGGAGTGTCAGTCAGTTTCTACAAATCTTAGTCAGAGGTTATCACCTGGAAGGAGGTGGATTTATTTCATAACGTTGTAGTCAGTCTCTCCCACAAGCAGAACAACTCAAGGATCTGGATGTCCTATTAAGAAATGAAAGTAGGATGGACCTTGACTCTCTCCATTTGGTGGTTTTCCATGAAACTTACAATCAGGAGGAGTCCTTGGCAAAACCAAATACTCCCACCTCTGGGTCTGTACATACCTTGTGTTGTGAGAACACCTAGGGTTATTTTACAAGGAGCTGATGTCTTCCTTGCTGAATGGATGGATGGATTCTAACAGTAACCATGAATTGATGCCGAAGTGAAAAGACATGAGTTCTATGTCCAGAACAAAACTTCAATTTTTCTCTAGACTTGGATTAGGTCAGCTTCACTGAGTTATTCTTTTGAAGGCTACACCAAGGTATTCACAACTAGTGATTTATGAACATGAATAAATACAAAATAATTCTTATTTACACTCACTGGCCACTTTATTAGGTACACTGATCCAACTGCTTGTTAACCCAAATTCCTAATCAGCCAATCACATGGCTGCCTCTTAATACATTTAGGCATGTGGACAGGGTCAAGATGATCTGCTGCAGTTCAAACCAAGCATCAGAATGGGAAGGAGTATTTTTCAGAAACTGCTAATTGACTGGGATTTTCACGCACAACCATCTCCAGGGTTTTCAGAGAATGGTCTGTAAAAGAGAAAATATCCACTGAGCGGAAGTTCTGAGGGCAAAAATGCCTTGTTGATGCCAGAGGTCAGAGGAGAAAAATGGAAAAACGCTGCCTGGTTTGATGAGTCTTGATTCGTGCTGCGACATTTAGATGATAGGGTCAGAATTTTGCGTCAACGATATGAAAGCATGGATCCATCCTGCCTTCTATTATTGGTTTAGGCTGGTGGAGGTGGTGTATTGGTGTGGGGGATATTTTATTGGCAGTCTTCGAGCTCCTTAGTCTCAATTGAGCATTATTGCAATGCCACAGTCTACCGTAGTATTGTTGCTCACCATGTCCATCCCTTTTTGAGCACAGTGAACCCATCTTCTGATTGCTACTTCCAGCAGGATAACGCGCCATGTCTTAACGTTCGAATAATCTCAGACTGGTTTCTTGAACAGGAAAATTAGTTTACTGTACTCAAATGACCTCCATAGTCAGCAGATCTCAATCCAATGGAGCACCTTTGGTATAGTGGAACGGGATATTCGCATCTTGGATGTGGAGCCAACGAATCTGCAGAAATAGCATGATGCTATCATGTCAATATGGACCTTAATCTCTAAAGAATGTTTGCAGTACTTTGTGGAATCTATGCCATGAAAGATTAAGGCAGTTTTGAAGGAAAAAGGGGGTCCATCACGGTACTAGCAAGGTGTACCTAATAAACTGGCTAGTGAGTGTATTTGATATTAGATACTATTCTTTATGGAGAATTTGTTCAGAAATGGCCATTCAGAAGTAAAGCGACTTGTTTTTGACTTTAATAACATTTTATTGAGTTTTGTTCAATGTATATTTTTATCATCTTGCAGCATGAATTTTTTTTATGACTGCTTTTTTGTTTTAAGAGGGTTTTATCTTTATTTTAAGTCTTGGTAACTTAAAGCTTATTATTAGACTTAACTGCCCATGGTGAAATACTGGAGGTTCAGACTGTTTTGACATTTGGGAACTCATTGATAGCGTTTTACAAGAACTTCAGTGGCACTAATTAATAGGACTGGATAATGGCATGTCAGAACTGTGAATGTAGCTTTGACCTTATCAACAAAAAGTAGCTTTTCTCCTATCTCACATAGCTTATTGACCTTTTTAACGACAAAAAGGTGGCCCACAGATCTGACCTCACTCTTGAGGTATTAAGGAACAACGAAACCCTATAATGGAGTGTGCTACTTTGTGACCCCTGGAGAGTCAGCGAGGTCCTGGGGTTAAATGTCTTCCAGAAAGTCATTTCCTGTCTTGATGGAAAAGATGTAGAAACCTAACAGCTGTTTGTCAGAGCTTAACAAAACGGTATTGTGAGATAATAGAGATCAAATTCATTTATGTAAATCTAACTTGAGAGTAGCTCATTGAGTATGTTTCTGTCAGCTAACAGCCTTACACCACAAAAGGAATTCATGCCACAGGTTAAGTATTGGTACAAGTGACACTCTAAGATTTCAAATATTGTGAATGAAAGATGAGAGAATATTTGTGTGTGCTTGGGAAAGTGTGAAAATACCTAAGAGCACGACTAACAACTACAAGCTGGGAATTTGTTTGGAATAGAAAAGAGAATCCAGGTGCAGCTACACTAAAATGCTTAAATAGAGGTACTAGCCCAGATGATTCGGTATTCTCAAGCTTTGGCAATATAATTTTTTTTTAAACACACCCTGTACGTTACATCTGGGAAAGGTTTGCGAATATGATCGTGTGAATGTGTTTTGGCCATCACAATTTATTGCAAATGGATTGCCCTTCGGGGACCTAATAAAGTGAGGGTAAGTGCAGTGAAGTGAGGTGAAAGTGGAGTGCACAATTTTATTTCAAGTAATACCTCAGTGAACTCTGAGTAAGCAACTAAACCTAAACGTTTAGGTGTATACAGTGTTTTCTTATTAAAATAGAGAGGGGAAAAAACTAAACAAAAATGATTTGTTAATGATTTTGAGTGGTTTTATTGAGTATTCCATTTGTACCTACAGAAAAATCTTAATGGTAAAGAGTCTTTTTCTTCATCGGATGACATTAAAATTTAAAAGTTTTAATTTTAAAATGTTTTACTTATACTTCCGTAAGCTTGTGTTTGATTAAAGTCCCTACACATTTTTAGTATGCCAAAACTTCAGTAAACATGTTGCTTCAGTCTTTATATGTACAGTATATCATACAGAGAACTGTTTTACAGTTGTCTTTTATTGCTTATAGTTGTAACATATTATGATTATGAAATATTTAATTTCCAGTTCCAAGTTCTAACTTTTATATATATATATATATATATATATATATATATATATATATATATATATATATATATATATATATATATATATATATATATATATCTCATCTTATTTTCTGAGCTGGAAAGATGAGTCTGTGAAGCAATTTGGCTGTAGCTGTCATATATGGAGGGGACACATATTTAAATGAGTTTATTTAATATGCGTTCGCTCTGTGTGAGTGTGAGTGTGTGTGTGTGTGCGCGCCCTCTATTAGTCGAAGAGACAGAACTGCTCCCTCACACTCACTAAAGCAACAAAGGTCAAATTTATGAAATTGTTCTTTTGTTTCTATTTTTTTTAATTAGTTTATGAAGAAAGTCCAACTCTGCTTAGACAAGCAGGGACTTCCACTGTGAAAACAACATTGACTAAGCAGAGTAAAGCAACAACAAGCAGAAAAAGACCCAATTTATCTGCAGTTTTTATTTCCTAAAACCACAAAGCCACATAAACAATAAAAACAACAACATGACTGATCAAATTTTATGTTACATTAATGAGGAAATGCAGTTTCTTCTCCTCTCTGTTCTGTGCTTTCCAGGTTTCGATTTGACCCTCAACTCACAATATTGTCATGATCCTGGGAATCCTAGAAGGATTGTTTAACACTCATGTCTGCATCCATCCTGGTCTAACGCTCATCATTTCCACTTTTTTCTTGCCCATACGTATAACTGGCCTGTTTGCCCCAGTCTAGCTTCCAGAGTATTGAAAACATTGTCGTTAGTAGATGTCCAGTGATCACTGTTTTGGACTCTTTTTTGTTGGTTTGTTTGACCTGTTTCTGTTCATGGACTTTTTCCTGCCTCGCCTCACCTCGTCTTCTGGACATCTCGCTGTTTCTTTTTTTTTTCTTCTCCCTGTCCTGTCCAGCATCATGGCTTGTAGAATGAGTTTCCAGCTGCCATTGTTGTGCTTAACAGATTTTCTTTTCCAAGTGAGGCTTTATAGAGCCTCACTTGATTCCCATACCTTGATCATTTATTGATTACTGAGGTGTTATATACATTGTAAAAATAAACAGGACTGAGGGGTGGGGGGAGGGGGGGTTGCACAGAGTGAAAAGGAACATATACACATACCAATATTCAAATAGTAACAAGTAAACAAACAATAACAAAAACAAACAAAACAAAGGAACCAAAAAACTAGCTGCTACTGGATCGCTCCTGAAGCATCCTTGGGAAACTGCGAAATGGTAATGAATCATACTTGTGGAGATATTATTAGCTAAAAGCAGAGCAAAGACAGCAATGTATGTGGCAAATAACACATAAATAAATATGAGTTAAACTTGCTGTTATTAATAAACAGATTGGCACAGTTAAAGTGTTGTGATCTCTGTAATGTTTGATTGCGTGCGAGCGCACAGAAATTGTGATCTAGGTATTACTTCAATTATGCTCAGCCATGGGTTACAGAGTGCCACTGCCACCCCCATCCCCCACCCCCCTACCCGCTAGGGTAGTGGAGCCACGCAAGAGCACAGAGATTAGACAGCCCATCACAGGAACACCTCACACCCACCCACAGGACCGCAGAGGGGTGGAGCCCCCCGCGGCCGCGGAGTAGAGCCCCCAGGGTACCAGGAGCAGCACCCTACCCGTCCCGCCAGGCCCCGCCAGGGCCGGAGCTAAGGGCCCAAACGCCCGAGCTCCCTCAGCGCCCAGCAGAGAGCCCGCCCGACTTTATATTTGAATGGAATGTGGGATATACAAAGCCACATGTTTGTATTCCCCTCTCATCAACTTTGCCCCCCCCCCTCAAAATCTGCTTTTTTAGTTGGTTTCGAACTGAAATGAATAATACTACGTTTTAACAATCATTCCGGCCGGCTCGTGCTTCTTAGCTTATCATATGAGTGTGACCTACAAACCGTAATTTAGTTTTATTTACAGAATTGATTTTTGTGAGTTCATTTTTCAGTTTTATGGATATTGAATGTGTCCCCAGGACTCAATTATGTCATATTATTAAAAAAAATAAAAAAACATCTTTGTGATCAATCAGAAAATCTATTACACCACATCAAGACCACAAGTTTTACTTTGGTTATCTGTCTTTGAACTTTCATTCTTACTTCATCACCGCCCCTTCTGATTGAATAGTAAAAACTTGCAAATACACACACACGCATAATTAATAACTAACACATCAGCAGCACATTAATCTTTTATTCATGCATTTGGGGTTATCTGTTTCCACCCGCTTCTTTTTACCGACATAAACAAGCAGCTCTGTTGTAGGTAGACAATTAGCAGTTGTCCCACTTTGTTTTCTTGGTTCACAGTTATTTAATTAGTGTAAGTCTGGATCATTTTTCTGTGTCAAACAGCCCCGCCCCCCATCTCAAACAGGACCTAAAAAGGGGCTCTATAAATACGCCACATCATAATGTCTTTTCAATACCTTATACATGAAGAATATATATCAACACCACTGACATCAGGAAAGATGTAGTCCCACTTGAATATTAAACATTCCTCAACGGTACGGTTAAAGAATATATTTTTACTTAGATTTCTGAATAAAAATCCTTCTTTAAACATACCATTTGTTGCACAGCCTTCAGGGCCTTTAAAATTGGCTTAGTGTTTCAATTGTATGTTTATCTTTTTGGTAGAGAAAGCCAGAATATGCAAGAAGTGCTTGAATATGGCAAGATAGTTTGAGTTAGCAATTTAGTGGGCAGTATCTGTAACAGTAAGAGAGCCCATTATGTCAAAATATATTGTGTGCAATGCTTGGTCTAAAGTGTACAATGTCTGATCATACAATCCTGTTTAAACAGAATGTCCTAACATGGAAAATGTGTTTATTTTACCTTATTTTGGCAAATTTTGCTACTTAAAATTTAATTTTTCAAATATATATGTTAAGTTTACTTAAGTGAATTACTTACTGGTAGATTTTTGTACGGTTGTCAAGTTAAAATAAGTTAAAATCGGATAAAAATATGAATGTACATTTTAGGGACAACTGTTTTAAAATTATTTTTTATGTATTTTTTTATTTGTATTATTCCTCTTTGCAACTAGGTTTGTTAACTTTGCAAGTTGCACACTGTTCATTATGAAAATAGGTTGCAGTAATATTTTTTAGCCAATTGCCAAGATTCACAAAAGAACCTAAGTATCACACTACTGGAAGGTAAAAGTATTCTCTAAACACAAAACATGTTGGTGTGACAACAGACTCCAGGGATAGCTTTTGCTATAATAGTCTTGATAAAGTTTCAGGGCAAAAATAAATAAGTCTACATTTCATCTAATAAGTCATCAACCAAAGTTCATTATAATCTAAAACCTGTTGTGATTGTGTAAAATATTGCAATTTCATAAAAATACCACCACTTCTAAAAGTTTTTTTTTATTGTATATTACCTGATTGTTGGACAGTAAAAAAAAAAAAAAAAATCTGGTTGAGTTATTCTCTCATTAGCTGATTAAAGCCTGAGCAGCAGCTCTAGTCACAAGTAGTACCACTCAGGCTTTGAAGTTATAGAATTTCACAACTTTTTCTTTTAGTCTGAGGTATTTGTTAATCCTCCTGTGTTCATTCTTCTGGATTTTGCCATTTTGATTGATTGCCATGTTGATCTTCACAGTCTTGTACAATTTCACATTGACCTATTGATTGCTTATCAGCTGTTTGCTTCTGGTACTCTGTTAGGATCTAAGCCCAACACTCCCTTTTTGTAGCATGCCCTTTTTTGAATTGCAGGCACCTGCTTATACAGTTATGAGTAGAATAGATTAGTATATCAAGCTGCAATTATTATAATTTTAATATGTCAAATATTAGAATTGCTGAGTATTTATTGGTTGCAATATGGGGTGGGCTATAGTATTTCAGGTGCCATGAATTCAAACCCTGGCAGTGAAAATATTTCTGTCTTATATTGCTAAGTCTAATCTAGATATTATTGGTTAGACATGAAGGATCTAGGAAAGTGACAGGGATGTTGCGATGGGAGGGAAGAAAGAAATGAGTTATGAAGAAAGACATTTCATCACAATAGATATGGTTGTAAACAATATCATAATTAAGTGCTTCTATATCATTGTTGAGTTGTAATTCTGTGTATGCTTTTGCCAGCCTGAAACTTGAAACCCGCCAAAACAAACTAAAAAGTATCCAAGTTGCATCTTAGCTCTTGTCTGACATGATAAAGCCATTTTTATTTGTTCCAGTCTTAAAGCGATTAGCACCTATGCATTGTCCTCTAGATCACGTGCCTTTTCCATTGAGTCAAATTATTCCATATCGGTTGCTTCAACAGCCGCTTGGTGACAAACCAGGGCTAATTCCTCAATGATGGTTTCCCTAGTTTCTTCACTTCTACAATTTTGTTACCTAAGACTTAAAGCTCACCAATCCTCTTGATTACCCATTGTCTTATATTGCTGGACTTTGGGTGAAATAATTTGTGAATTCTGACAGGCTTACTTGTCTAGACATTAGTGGCTTGTACATTATTCTTTCACTTGAAGAACTGACAGGACATGAACAATGGTGGCTGTTACTTCTGTGCCCCTTTGGGATTTCCCCTACTTTTTGCAGATACATTGTTGAATCACAGTTCCTCTGCCTTCTTTTTGCCCGTCAACTTCCTTTCGATCCCTACAGATTTTAAAATGTCCCCTACATCTGCAGTTTCCATTTTAGAAATCCACAAGCCTTACTTGTGATCACTCTGCATTTATTTTGTAGCATTCAGCCACCTACAGAATTACATTGTTGTTTTCATTGCTCTACATTCAAGTGATATGAATCAGTGAACTGATGTCTCTCTCTTGCCCCCGTGTGTGAGACTGAGAAGCTGTTGAATATGAGTACAAAATTGCCTTTCAGATAATCTGGTGAAATTAATACCCGAGGTCAAAGTAATGTGTATCATTACAACAAAGAATCCATTACATAAAGACCTGGGGCTTGTTTCTCAAAAGTAGCAGCTGCAACTTTCAACTTACCTTTTTACTTTTTGTTTGCATTTTGTAGATAAAGCCATATTCTCTTCAGAGTACGTAGAATGACGTGTATGTCCAACTAGACCTGTGGTACCTTATCATTATATTAAGATTATTAAGAAAAATCCGGAGGTCGTCCAGGAGGACGACGACAGGAGGCACGAAGGTCCGGAGGTCGTCTAGGAGGACGACGACAGGAGGCACGAAGATCTGGAGGTCGCCCGGCCGGACGACGACGAGAACCACGAAGAATTTGAGGTCGTCCGGCAGGACGAAGACGTGAAGCACGAAGACTTGGAGGTCGTCCGGCCTTACGACGAGGGGAACCACGAAGACTTGGAGGTCAGCCGGTAGGACGACGAAAGGGACCACGAAGACTTTGAGGTCGTCCAAAAGGACGACGGCAGGAACCACAAAGTCTTTGAGGTCGTCCAACAGGACAAAGGCATGAACCACGAAGATCTGGAGGTCGCAAGTCAAGATGACAGCCGGAACCACGAAGATCTGGAGGTCGCAGGGCAGGACGACAGCCGGAACCACGAAGACTTGGAGGTTGCCCGGCAGGACGACGACGAGAACCCCGAAGACTTGGCGGTCGTCCGGCCTTACGACGAGGTGAACCACGAACACTTGGAGGTCAGCCGGTAGGACGACGAAAGGAACCACGAAGACTTTGAGGTCGTCCAAAAGGACGACGGCAGGAACCACAAAGACTTTGAGGTTGTCCAACAGGACAAAGGCATGAACCACGAAGATCTGGAGGTCACACGTCAAGATGACAGCCGGAACCACGAAGATCTGGAGGTCGCAGGGCAGGACGACAGCCGGAACCACGAAGACTTGGAGGTTGCCCGGCAGGACGACGACGAGAACCCCGAAGACTTGGCGGTCGTCCGGTAGGACGACGACAGGAGGCTCGAAGACTTGGCCAGATCACAATCCCCGTGCCCGGCGAAGGCAGGAGACAGGAGAAGCTCCCAGGTGACAGCTGATGGCGGAGAGCCCTCGGTGGAGATCGCTGATGACGACGGCGCATTAGCCGCAGACGGCGGCAACAGAGCGCTCCCGATGAAGGCCGCAGACGGCGGCAACAGAGCGCTCCCGGTGAAGGCCGCAGACGGCGGCGACAGAACGGTCCCGATGAAGGCCGCAGACGGCGGCGACAGAGTGCTCCCGATGAAGGTTGCAGACGGCGGTGACAGAACACTTTCAAGACCTCTAACAGTAGGCAGCTGGTCCACAGCTGTCTCTGGAGGTGGAAGACCAGCTCCATAAGCACGCTCTTCCTGGAGCGAGAGCTCCGTAGCAGGCTCCTCCTGGAGCGAAGGCTCCGTAGCAGGCTCCTCCTGGAGCGAGAGCTCCGTGACAGTTCCAGGAAGCTGGGACTCAGAGGCTTCAGGAAACTGGAGGTTCGCTCCAGCTGCGTCAAGCTTGGAAAACTGGAGATTCTCTCCTGTAGCTTGCCTAGAAAGCTGGAGGTTCTCTTGAGTCACTCTCTTTGAGGGGTGGGAAGCAGACAAAAACACGAAAGAGGGAAATAGAGTGGGAGAGGAAACAGGGTTTGCTGCCGATTCTCCGGCTGATCTCTCATAAAAAGGCTTATTTCGAGGGTTCTGGGGCGACTTAAGGGGTTGAGGATCTGAGGGAGTTATCCAGGGGAAGAGATCCTCTCTGTCCCAATAGAAAAACTCCCTAAGGTCCAAACTCATAATATGGGGTGGAGAAACAAAAGAATTGGTGGCGGAGTTGGAATTGACAACATCTGATTAAGAAAAAACTACTGAATAGTTTTGAGGTCGGGGTCTTGATTTTATCTGATGAGGGGGAATTTGTGCTCTTAATTGCGGTTCTTGGAGGTGATGAAAGAAACGAGGAGACCTAGGAAAGCGAAAATAACTAAATGGATCTGTCCTATTGGGTAATTCCTTGGTGTTTAAACTAATTCTTTCTCTTTCTTTAAACTCATCGTAAGCATCAAAAACCATCTTAGTCGAACGTTTGGCTGGATTATTCTGTCACGATTGGGGTAAATATGACTCGAGCAGAGGTGGATTTGCATGAAAGAAACTTATTTATTGTGAGGATGAATATGAACCAAAACAGAAACTGAATATATGCAGCACGGAGGAGGAACAACAAACACGGGATAAACGCGGGACCGAAACAGGGAAAATAAACAATGTGGTGCGGAGGAGGTACAACAAAACAAGGTTAAACGGATGACCGGAACTATGATGGAATATAAAAGAACAAACCTAAACCATTGAGAGGAGCGCGAAAGAAACTACAAGAAACGAGAGAAAATCAACAGACGAAATAAACTAAGGAAGTGAACGGAATATCTCGAGAGGGGAGAGAGATCAGCAGCAGCTTACCAGGTGAGCAGAAGGGAAAACTTACAGAGGGGCGAGGAAAACTGGAACGTGGAAGCACCGCAGGAAGCAACGAGAGAAAAGGCTAGAACAACAATCCAGCGGTGAGTGAATGAGGGAACCAGGCTTATATACTGAGGAGGAGGTGGAGCAGTGGAGAAGATAAGCAGATAATTAGTAACAGGTGGAAAAGATAATGAGGGAACTCAAGCTGCAGGAAACACATACAGAGAGAAAGAGAGAGGGAAAAGGGACAGAGAGCATGGGGCAACTGGAGAACGCAGAAAAGAATAACAAAACAAAGACTCAACCAAAATAGAAAACAACCTAAACAAAACAACAACCAAATATAAATAATGATAACAACAAAATAATAATGAACTGAACCAACAAAAAACACGGATCATGACAGTTTGTCTGTCTCATAAGGGCTAAAGAAATTAAAAACAGTCTCCACACTTGCAGTGATTAAATGTGGTTTTGATTGATTTCCTGGGGCTGTAGTAGTATGAAAAGCTTCTAGAGAAATTTAATTTAATTTAAAATATAACCCAAAAAATCCTGTATTTTGCATGAGATGACTATTAATACAAGTGATTTAAGAAAACCTATTTGTTTTTACTATGTAGTTACTTCTATAATTTTTATTTATTTTTATTTTTGTTTTGTTTTACAAGGACCATCCTTGCTGATATCAGGTATAAACACTGGTAAAATCAGCATTGACCATGCTTGATCACAACCTATAATGTCTGAATAACTACTTATGTTAGCAGATTGAGTTGCCTGATTTATAAAGTAACTGTCAAAACAGAAGCAGATTTTTATTTTTAAGTATTTGAGACAAGGTAAAGATGTTGCTTAATGTGTTATATTCATAGTGTAAAAAGTGCAAACCTTGGCTTGTATTGGTTGGGGGTATTTTGGCACAAAATTTCATAATATAAACTTTCATATCTGATCCTAACTAAATACTTATGCTGTTAGTTAATTTGGATTAAAGCTAGTTCAGTTTAAGGGCTATTGTTAAACTAATTTGAAAAAAAAAAATGTTTTAGTTTTTTTTGCACTCTAATTATAAAAGCTGGTATTGCTTTAACTATTCCTCAAAAACTGACCTTCTGGTCTACAACTAAGCTTACCATTTTGTGTATTTTTTTTAAACTTCCCTATCTTACCAGAATAGCCTTCACTCAAGCTGCAAGAGCAGCAAGGCTTTTGTCTACACCATGTTGAAAGTGCATACAGAGCACTTATGTGACCTGTCCCCCAGCTCACTTTGAGAGTTTGGTCTTCCAATATATCTGTCTAAAGCCCTAGTTTGACACATTTTTAGAACTGCTAATGTAGATATAAGCGGGACTCAAATGCAAATTTGCAACAAAAGTCAT
Organism: Orestias chungarensis; assembly: GCA_032876305.1. NCBI lineage: Eukaryota > Metazoa > Chordata > Actinopteri > Cyprinodontiformes > Cyprinodontidae > Orestias > Orestias chungarensis. Next base: position 4,420,562 of record JAVLVB010000002.1, read on the forward strand.
ATGAAACCCATTATAGTTTTAGTTTTAATAACTTTTTGTAGTTAATCAGCAAGATATTAAAGTTTTATTGCTGCACAGAGAGTTTGTACGCCAATGTCAGCAACCTTAAAGATTGAACTAATCAAACAACAATCCAAGTTTAAAAAGGGAGAGCATACTGAGAAACTGCCTGGCAAATCATTTAGATTGTCTTGTTCCAACTCGGTTTTCTCTTTGTCCTGTCAATTGCGTGTTCTGAATGTTTATATCAACTGATCGAGGTTGGAAGGCTGCTTTAATTCATATTGTATTGGATAATAATATATTTGTATATGATTAATTTGTATATGATGACATTATGATTAAGAATTGGTTCTCTTTATCTTGTAAAGTGCCTTGATGTAACAGAATTGAAATGAAAGTAAATATGCTCTAATACTTGTTAGCTGATAATTATAAAATTTGTCATGTCAAGGTCAACAACACGTCAACTTCTAAGATCTGTGAAGATAAAGTAATTTTTTTATATGATGGTGGTGAAAAAAAGACATAAAAATATTAATCAACCGTTATTGAAAACAAAATAGGTGCACATTCTTTCATCAAGCGCTGACTGAAAAACATGAAATCTGATGCTTATGAAACATTAACGGGTTTTTAAAATATTGAGCGGCTTTGATTTTAACCCTACAGCTTATTTAAATAAGGAATATGAGGTCCACCAGGTTGAGCAGCAAAGCTGTTTTTCTCTACTGACTCCATAGGTTATAAAAATAAACACCTATGTGTTCTATATGTATGGCATTTAGTTTTGTCTTTCCTATGTTGGAACTTTTTTTTCAGTTTGACGATTTGGTAATGCAACATAACAATTTTTTCTAAATACATAGCTCAAATAGAGTGCCAATGAGCAGTTTGTGTTTATCTTATAGTCTATATGTTAAATTTGTTGCAATATGTATTAGCTCCAACAACTCAACTAGTTTGCTTATCAGTCATTCCAAAAACGAGAAGAAAATGGATGTCAAAGTGTAGATTTGATTGATGATAAAACATATTAGTTTTCAAAGATTGCTGAGTGCTGAACAACTGTAGGTAAACATGCTGGCTAATTCATGGGTGCCATTTATTTCCTCCGTGCCAAGTGGCTGTAACCCCAAAAGAGTACATAAGGAAGACTGCAGATGTTACCTTTTGCAGTAGTACTAAGATAGTTTCCACTATAAGTGAAAAAATATTAAAGCAAGACTAAGTAACTTTTCAACCTTCATAAAATATTTTCATAGGTTTTGTGATTATACATCGACTTACAGCTCATTTAATGACACTTCTGTTATTGCCCAAGAGGCTCCGTATCGCTTTAACCGGCACTTTATGGAGGGTAGCAGGAACCCTGCCACACAAAACAACTACAAATGTGCTTACTTCTTTATGGCATACGTCAATTCCCCCGCTTCTTATTTTCAACGTCATCATATGACATTGTTTTGCCACAATTAGATTCATTACCTCATTGTTATTCATCCTTCACACAGACACTGAAAACAGAAATGTACTTAAATGCAACTGCAGGCGATTTTGTGATGATATGCACTGGTCCTCATGGGAAATGTAGTCTTCCTTCAGGTAAAACATTATTGCTTTGTCCACCCTAGCTGCCAAAATTGAACAAACCTGAAACTTCTTTAGTGAAGCTCCAAAGTATATTTGTTGTTTGAACTCCTACAATAAGCAGTTATATCATTTTAGAGGGGCTTTCAACTATTAATAGGTTTTAGCTATTCATGTGCATCTGGAGTCCTTCATCTAGCTTCACAAAATCGATCTTGAGACCTTTTATGTGAGTCAGATTTGAAGCAGTAGTTGTTGTTTTGTTTTGTTTTTGTCATATTTACCCAGAAAATTCCAAGGTTATGTATTTTGATTTTAAATGGCTAGACTATGATTTAAGAATCTCTAAAAAGAGACCACATTTTGGTGGACTAGTTCAGAGAGCCATTTCAAGTTAAATTCTTTGATCTCCCCAATTGACCTTCATATCATATTATTTCCGGAAACTGTTGTTTATCAGTTTCTGTGTTGTTAGAGTGGGTTCACTTCCATTCCAGTGAAGCATCTTACAAGCCATTTGGACAGATGATAAAGCAAAGCCTAAAAAGGTAAAAACCTAGCAGTCTCTGGGTAAATGGGATTTTTCCAACATTGGCATTATGGAGGGGGTGCCTTGCTATCGATCTGTGTCACTCACCTCCAATGAGTGCTGATCAAAAACCTATTTAAAATCTGCCTTTTTTGATTAACTGCCAGATCATGATGATGGAGGCTGAGGGGAATGTAATGAGCCAGAAACAAATTTAAGGTAGAAGGAAAGAAACTGAAGCTAAAAAAGCGAGACAGTAATGATCAGAATATAATGAAATTCCCTCCTATACCTTAATCGTGTAAGGTCCAAACCAATTCATTGTATTGCCATGTTGCCCATTAGACACGTTGTTTGTTAAGCGTGATAGAATAAATTGGAATACATGTTAAACATCTGATTATTTAATCTGATTTTTTTCAGCTTACTTTGCATGTAGCAACAGAAAAAAGGTTCAAGAAATAGCATGTGATACAGGACAAATAATAAAGTCAACATCATCTTTTTTTATATTCTGTGTGCAAAGTCAAAAATTGTGAAATTTGGACAAAAATTAGTCAATTGTAAATTGTAAAACATAAATCTCATCATTAATGAGACACTGATCACTCTAATACAGTAAAGTCTCTAACTAATACTTTTTTTGGTAAGAAGGAGGACAAAATGTGTCACAACAGTGGTTAGAGGACTAACACATAAGCCACCAAAGCCTGAACAAAAAAACATTCTTCTTACTTTGTAGATTGCAAGTTTCAGGCTATCTACATATGAATTGGAACATAAATGGGGGCGTGAGCGATGGTGAGTTAAAAGTTTCAGAAAGATTACACAGGGACCCTGAATTGCATATATATATATATATATATATATATATATATAGATATATATATATAGATATATATATATGGATGGATGGATGGATGGATGGATGGATGGATAGATGGATAGATCGATAGATAGATACACATAACACACAGACAATAAATATGCACAGGGTTCAGCTTTAGAGGTCTTTGAAATGCCTAAAATAAACCATGCTGAACTTTGTGTGTCTACTATTTTAATCTACAGGACTGGCTGAGTAAGTTTGGCTACCTCCCACCCCCTGACCCAGTGACCGGACAGCTTCAGACAAAGGAGGCCTTGACCAAAGCTATAAAAGCTATGCAGAAGTTTGGAGGCCTGAAGGAGACTGGAATTTTGGGTATGTCACTGAAAATCTACTCAGGCCTCAAATATTTCCATGGAGATGGTACATCACTCTACATCCAAAATCTAAACATTTTACTTTTTTTCTTTTGTTCAAAGACCAAGCCACAATAGGGTTGATGAGAACACCAAGATGCTCACTTCCAGATGTTTCTCAAGCTGAGGTCACCACGATGCGCAGAAAACGGAGTCCCCCTCCCCAAAACAAATGGAATAAGAGGCATCTTTCCTGGAGGTAGGGGAAAGCTAACCGTTGTCATGAAACTACAACTATATGATTTACATTATTCTTTAAATTATTTATTTACTGGCCTGTTAAATGGTATATACATGCAGTTTGATTTATCTCAACTTTGTACATGTTCTTAACTGATCATTAAGATTTGTTTTATAAAGATATAGTTGCTAGAGTTTGGCCCTATTTCACCATGGATGTGACGAAGATGCAAAAACCAGTGTTAGACATGTAATGTTTAACTAAAACAGCTAATTTTAATGGGCCTGACTGAGGATCCAAAATATCAACCACAGTGAAATTTAATTGACTCTTTAACTAAAGGATAAGTGATAACTGCAAACAGAAAGTAAGGAAGTGGGATTCATCCTGCCTTAAGCCCAGCAGTCCCAAACATAAAGACAATTCATTTGAAATGTATGTGAAAAACAACACAAAGTAGCACGTAATTTTGAAGAGGATAGATAACTAAACATGATTTAAAACAATTTTTACAAATAAAAATTTAAAAGTGTGATGTGCAAAAGTTTTCAACCTCCCTAAGTCAATATGTCGAACCACTTCTGGACACTCCAAAGCACCTTCTTCTGCATGTTTTCTGAGGCTCCAACATGGGCTCTGGCAAATTGAAAATGGGTGTTCTTATGGTTTTACATTTAACCACGCCTTTCTTCTTCCTACTCTTCAATAAAGACCACATTTTTGCAGCACATGACTAACAGTTGTCCTGGGGACAGATTCCTCTACCTGAGCTGTTTTGTCCAGAATGCCCATGGGCCTCTTGGGTGCTTGTCTGATTAGTGCTGTCTTTGTTAGGCCTGTAAGTTTATAGGGGCAGTTTTCCCTGGTTACGTTTACAGAAGGTTCACTTCCATTTCTATGTCTTATTGAACAGTGCTAAATGAGGTGTTCAAAGCTTTGGACATCTTTTTATTGTCTAAGCCGGCTTTAACCTTCTACAGTACAACTATATCCCTGACCTGTCTGGTATGTTTTGGAGTTCGAGGGGTGTGAATACTTTGCAAGCCACTGTAGTCATCCACAATACTTTGCCACTGCTGTGCTTGTAAAGGGTCCTCTAAGGGTAGAGAGACAGGTTAGTGTTTGGTCAAAAAATAGGTTGAGAGGGAAAAACACAAAAGAAGCCACTAACTTTTTCAAAATCTGAAATGAACAGAGAATGTTGAATGTCGGTTCCTCAGTGGTCACAGAGCAGACTGGTGGTGGCATGTTGAAATCACTGTGGGTTGAAAAACTACAGAGACAGATTGCTTTCCCAGCAAGCTGAATTAGATAAATGGTCATACACAGTGAATCACATATGGATCCGTGGGCTGTGCATGACCTGATGGTCGAAGGACAGAAACTGAGTCAGACATGTGGAGGCAGAACAAGGCAGACATATCTGCAGTTTAGGTGAGGTTCAGTAGTCATAGCACAGACAAAAGTTCAGGCTCGTGGAACCAAATTCAAAAAGACAGATCTGTGGGCTAGGTTAGTACAGAATTTAGAATGGTTCAAGAAAACTTAAGAATAAAACCACCAACCTTTTAAACCTCCCTTTGCAAAAAGTTCTGAGTTTTCACAATACAGGCCAATTCAGGCTAACAGATCCATGGGCTTGGTAAGAGTCTGGGGTCGTGGGCCAGAAATATCAGTTTTAAGTATGACAGAAGCCAATGGTGTATCTTAGAAAGGCAAGCCAGGCAGGAATTCTAGGAAACAAGAACATGGTTGTAATCAAGCAGCCTGACTGTGCACAAGGAAGCTGGTGAATCAGATGAACTTGATTGCAGAGCATGAGAGCGTAGGATGGAAATAGAGCAGAAAGGTGGGTGAGAATCATGGCAATAATATTTTATTAATCTGCATTAAACAACAATTGTTCTCAAATGGGACCATAAAACATTGGATCTTTTATTCAGATATTGTCGTAATGGCTATGGCAGGGTTGATTCAAATGTTAGTTTAGCATTATCTGTGTTTTGCCTTGGATTAGGTTGCGTTTGAATGTAGTCAATTGCAAAGATATTAAGAATAATTCAAGAGGGTTAGCCTTGGACCTGGTTTCTTATCTTGGCTCGAGGTCTTTTGAATAGCTTTTGCGTGATCTCTCTGCGCAGGTGTGGGTTCTGTAAAATATTCCAGCTTCCTCCAACAGTTCAGCACATGACTTTTAGGTTAATTGCTTTCTCTAAATTGCCCTTGGGTTTACATGTATGTGTGTGCATGGTTGTTTGTCCTGTGTGTCTCTATGTTTCCCTGTAAAGGAATGGGGACCTATCCAGACTATACCCCAACTTTGAAATCATTCCCTATGAAGAGGATGCATGAATTAATATAAGTTGGAGATCTTTCTGTTTTAAAGTAAGTTGGGATGACATTGTATATGGTTAAACCTATTTAAAATGTTTTAATTTAATCTTCCCAGGTCCCACATTGTTCACTTATATATCCATCCTTGGACCAAAATCTAAAGAAGGTTACTTTATAATGCTGATATTCTGATCAAAAAGATTTTATTAAAAGGCAATGAGCATCACCTCAGCAGGATACCTGTTTAAATTTCAGCATGAATTCCTCTTTTGTTGGGTCAGCAAGGTGCAGAAAGTTCATGAAAAGACTTACAATAGAGTCATTTTGAAACTCACGGCGTATTAAGTGGCTAACTCCTGCCAATGTTTTAATTAAGCAATTGTTCTCTGAAGTCATTCCAGTTCATTTTGAATTTATTCTCATCTTATACAAACTATATTCTACTTAAAACCAAAGGAAACCCTTCTCTCAGTGTCATTGAACTCATGACGGCTTTGTTAAAGTAAATTAAGTATAGCTTAATTCACTTAAAGTAAAGCCTGCATACAGTGGTTGTAATAGGGGTTGGACAATGAAACAGAAACACTTGGTTTTAGACCAAAATTATTTATTAGTATGGTTTAGGGCCTCTTTTGCGGCCAATACAGGATCAATTTGTCTTGGGAATGACATATACAAGTCCTACACAGTGGTCAGAGTGATTTTAAGCCATTCATCCTGCAGGATAGTGGGCAGGTCATGGTGTGATGCTGGTGGAGGAAAACGTTTCCTGACTCGCTCAACCAAAACACCCCAAAGGGGCTCAATAATATTTAGATCTGGTGACTGTGCAGGCCATTGCACATGTTAAACTTCACTTTCATGGTTATCAAACTAATCTTTCACCAGTCTTGGTGTGTATATTGCTGCATTGTCATTCTGATACATGGCACCGCCTTCAGGATACAATTTTTAAACCATTGGATGCACATGGTCCTACAGAATGGATCGGTAGTCCTTGTCAGTGCCCATCTAGCACAGGTATTGGGCTAAGGGAATGCCATGATATGGCAGCAATAATGTTGTGTACACAGCAATATTTTGAGCGAAACTGTGCTTTTACCCTGCTAAAATGACTGTCACACTATGCTCTTACAGGTGCAATGTACAATTAATGAAGATTGTCCACCACGCTGGTCCAATTTACTCATGAAACCTCCCACACTAAAATGAAAGGTGTTTCAGTTCCAATGTACAGTATGTGTCATTATCTGAAAGATAAAAGGCCCTGGAGCAGATCAGAAAATCCAAACTAACAGCACAGACTGACTGTTGCTGTACAATGAGAATTAAACTTGCATGCATATTCATAATTATCCACAGGGGGACAAACCTCTAGATTCATCAAATTCTTCCTCAGACCAGGGGGCTGAGCATTACACTTGTTACACTTCAGAAAGATTGCAATTTAAATGCAGACTTACAACATAGAGACAACCATGAACATTGTTTTGAAATTGAAATATGTTTAATTTAGTATAATCAGTTACTTCATGATCTTTATCATTGGACTGTGTGGCTTGAAAATAGCTCTAAGGGCGCCTGCAGTTTCATTTTTTTTCTTCTTAATCACTTTGCTTAAGTAAGTGTTTAAACATCATTTGTAACTAATGTCAAGCATACAGACAGCTACAATTTAAACCCCATGGAGCTCACCTATGATATGTAAGTAAACAAAACCTGATCAATATGCTTCAAGGATGGGAGTTATGCAATGACCTTTCAGACAGTCTCAGGAGCCATTTTTTCCAGCTCCTATATAGTGTCTGTTTTCTCACCTGCACCTTGCTGTTTGACTGCTGATCAACACCAAATAACCCATCTGACACTAGACTTGTAGTGGGATATTCATCAAGAAGACTGCCCTTTGATATTATAAAAATCATCTACTATGGTTGTCTGAGAAACTGTACATAGTTTAAAGATGAAGGGTTAGCAGAATTATTTTCTGTAAAGGACATGAAATTATATCAGTTAATGAAAAATATAGCAGGATATATTGCCTGAAACAGTAGAACTAGCAAATATCTGCCAGTAAATTTAATATGTAACTGGCACATGTGAATTTAGGAATAGAAAAATCTAAAATACACCTTGACAAATGAAACTAAATATTCTTCCGCACATAAGTGTACCGGTAGTGCTTTCCTCCTGGTGGACTTTAACTTTCATTTCCTCCTTTGTTCTGCATGCAATCATACAACTCTCCTTTCAGTTTGCAATACTCTAAAATAAGACAGCTATGTCTTCAGTCCGATGAAATGCCGTCATACTCACAGTAGTCAGATTTGTAAAAGTGAACAGAGGAACAGTTGTGGGCTATGTACCAGGCTCAAATCCAGAGAGAGATTCATGTGTGGCATGTTTGAAGAAAATCCTTTAAATTCTGCTCAGATCGGCCTCTACAGCAGATTTCTGCGTCTCCTCCTTTTGGTTTTAAGTCGATGTTGTTCCACTTGCATAGCCAACACCTCACAGCTTGATTTTATGATGTAATATTTACTTTACTTTTTTATTTTTTTTATAAAAAGAAAAGTAAAAGGGAACCATAATAATAAAGTTGACCTACAATTAAAGACTGAGTTGTAACCTTATATGCTTAATAAATGTCCTTGTAGTGATGCAACATTTCATTGAGATCAGAAAAATCTAACTTTTGTTTTAATTGCCTTAAACCAGATATTATTGATTTTGATTTTTAATTAGGTCAAAAAGTATTTTTCTATAGACAAACTGAAATTCTTCCCATGCTATGCTATGGCAGGCACCTAATGAAGAAAATTTGTTTGATAGTACTGTAGTTTTCAGGTCAAGTTGATTCTCATTTCACTTAGTTGAAAGTAAGCAAAAGGTACCACCTGATGTTGCAATCAGGATCTTTTCAACCTTAATAAAATATTTTCCTAACTTTTGTACAGCTCGTACCTGATCGCCTAAACCGAATCTTCTTTAGTGTTACTTTAAACAGACAAACTACATTGCTCTGAAGGGTCCATATATCTGGCTAAATGATAACTCTTTACTTTAGCTGAAGGCAAATGGAGGCATTTACTCCCTTAAAGTAGCTTCTTCCTACGTGTTGCACAAAAACATACATATATTTGTACCGAGTAATGTTTCTACCTATTGTTGTCTCATCCCTAAAGTAAGTGTTAAATCCTGAAAATAAGAGTAAGAACATAATCCCGTCTATTTTGTTTGTTGTGCAAGACTGCATATTAAAACTATTCTTTTATCTGAGGAGACATTTATCTTACAAACACACTAATGTGAACTGTGATCCATTGAAACAAAATGGAGAGTAAATAATGCTGACGTGTAGGTGAGAAATTACAAACTAAATGGGGGTCAATCCAGTTCTGAACAGATATTATAATCTTCACTGAAAAAATCTGCTCCATATATAAATGCTTGTATCGTTAAGATATTTACTGTGAGAGAGATGGTAAGTATTTTCACCACATAATATAAAATGTTGCACATAATGAAATTACATAAACAGATGGAAGTCTGAAGAATTATCCACATATATTTAATAGAAATAGCCAAATTACTTACAGTAGGAAGCAAAAGATCACCAACTCCTTCCTAATTTAGATCGCCATAGCCCAAATGATAAAAGACTGATTGGCACTTCAGACTTTTCTCTTCTCAACAGCCGAGTAGCTGATGTTTCACAGAAGGGAAGAAAGGAAAAGTGGCTCAGCTGAGTAACTATTCATTTTGTGGATGTAAATTAAAACGTCTTTTTTTCGTAATAGAAAATAAAGTTGTTTTTTTTCTCTGATGGTGTCTGAGAGCTTTTTATAACAAGGGTGAGGCCCTAATCCCAATTTACCTCCATTCTGTCTTTTCCTCTTGTTTTTTACCGTTTCTTCACATTCTGTTTGGTCGAGTGTGTCACTGACATTAGAATGAGTGGTGTAATGGCTCACTGTTGAGCCCATTACCTCATATGGTTGGGCCATTATCACAGCAGACAGCCTGGCAGTCATTAGCAGCTTGACTGATAACTTGTGCAAAAAGGTGTAGCCAGCTGAGCGAAGAGGCACAATGAACGGGTGGAGGTAGAGAGAAGAGAGGGTGGGCAAAAAATAAAAAAAAACATGAAGAGAAAGCTGTCTAAAGTAATTTATTTTCCAAGTGCAGTGAAATAGCTGAGTTTTACTTGTATAATCTTGAAATGCACACATATATCTCAATTTATTTTCATTTTTATCAAGTAAATGAACTAAGTCCTAAAATAAACTGTGTATGAGACTGAAAGCAACTAATGACTGACGGTTGAAATCCACAGGTGGGGATCCAAAAGCACAGAGTATAATTATTATTTCTCCGTTTCCTGATATTTTAAGCCAATTTTTTTTTTTCCACTGTTCTTAAAATTAAATGCGAGTGTTAAAACATTAATATGCTGGTTCATAAGGTGGTTGGTGTGTCTTTCTGTTGGAATTGGTGTGTCTGTCTGCCAAGTCTGTGCGTTTAACTTTTAGACAGTCAGTAGGGGGAAACGATACGTTCACAAAGAATTGTAACTGATGAAAAACACAGCATCGAAAGACTTTTAACGACGAAAGCAATTAACTAGATTACCTTTCTCGGAAAACGTTTGGAGTGTGCTTTAACCATTCCTAAAGCAGTTTCATTATCACATCTTTGCCTTTGATTGGTCTATCGATTTTTTTTTATAATTTTTTTTTTGCCAAATCAAAGCCACTTAAATCCCTTAAATCCTTATTCATCCTTCAACGGCTGTCAAAGTATGCCACTACCCTGCGAAATTACTAGGTAAAACCTTAGTCATTATCGTTCTGTCAAAAATATATATTATTTTTATATTTTAAACCACCAATACAGAAGCTGGTGAGTGTTGAATGGAAGGTGGACAGACAATGGCAGAATGAAGGGGGGGGAAAGCAAGCAGTGTTTTTCTGGCAAGACGAGAGACACCTGCATAAGCCTTTTAATATAATGTCTTTTATCTTCATCCTGATTGACTTGGCATATGAATTTGTTTGCAAGATTGGCAGCAGCAGTTCTCAGTAAAACTTTCCATTTGTGCTTGTTTCTGATCCTTTTGTCTCATACACATAAATGTATATGAGGATACATGACTGCTATCATTATGATCATAATCAGATTATGTCTGCAGAGGGTACGATAGGATGGAATTAGATCATAGGGTCCCTCCGCCTCTGTACTTGTGTGTACTTTTTAGCATCACTTCTGATGTCAGTGGAGTAGCAGAGCCACAGGAGGCAGTAACCTGCTGAGTAGATGAAGGCAGGGTACAGAAAAAGAGTCTTAGAAGGTTTTTCTGTCTGCTCCTCTTTCTCTCTGTCTGTGTCATGCAATCCATCAGTTTTCTTCTTACTCCTGCCACTTTTTATTTGTATCATAACTGTGTGTGGAGAGGTTCAGAAGAAGGAGGTTACAGGTAAAGAAATGTCAGACAGGTCAAATGTGATATAACATACTGTGTTTGTGTGTGTGTGTGTGTGTGTGTGTGTGTGTGTGTGTGTGTGTGTGTGTGTGTGTGTGTGTGTGTGTGTGTGTGTGTGTGTGTGTGTGTGTGTGTGTGTGTGTGTGTGTGTGTGTGTGTGTGTGTGTGTGTGTGTGTGTGTGTGTGTGTGTGTGTCTGTGT
>JAVLVB010000002.1:4437463-4452860 GCA_032876305.1 Orestias chungarensis
TATATATATATATATATATATATATATATATATATATATATATATATATATATATATATATATATATATATATATATATATATATATATATATATATATATTTGTGCCAAATTAGAATTATCTTATCTCTTATCTATCTCATCAATCCTGTAGAAAAGCAACCAAAGTTTTCATTGCATAGACAACATAATACAGCGTACTTATTTTATATCGTATGACACATTGATCTAGAGAAAAAGAGTTAGAGATAATTTCAAAACTGCAATCCATAGTTGTACATTCACAGTCCTTCATACCTTTTCCCACAACACTCTTATTTAAACAATGCTTCCTGTAATGTAAATATAAAGAAGTGAACATGGTACCGGGCTAAATAACCAGTAAGAGAGTCAGAGTAAGAACCCAGACACAGAGGGGGTTTTGGAATTTGTGTTTCAGTGTTGAGTTAACTCTTCATTAAAAATGTGTTTGTTGTACTTTAAAAATGTTCCCATGGTGAGTGTTTAACAGACATCAAATCTTCAATGGAATTGCTCCAAGATGTAAGTTTGGACCAAGTAGTAGTCATAACTGACATGCTCACATTTATATTCTTGTCTGATACCACTCCATAACAGTGCTGACTAATTGTCGTTTAGCATTTTCATTACAAATGGCTTTTGGGCGTCTTATACATAAAATAGTTATATGACTTTACCTTTGCCCAAAGGGAAATTATAGATCAGAAAAAAATACTGCTAGTAAAGTTCAAAGCCAAGTACCGTGACAGACATTATGGGCAATAAGTACAAGCATAAAATTAAACGCTGCCAATAGGGCATAGTTAAAAGTATAAAGGTGAAGACAGATAAATCTGAATAGCAATAGTAGTTTAGTTATCAACAGAGTGGAATAAAAAGGAAACTTAGATAAAATATGTTATCAAATAAAAATAAAAACAAAAATAAGAGCCTATGGATAAGAATAATCCTAGTCTTTTGGATTCAGTCATAAAAACTTGCAGTTAGTTATAAAAATGTACACAGATTGAAAGTTGTGTTGACCGATTCATTCCCCTAACTCTCGGCGCTAATGACTTTATAGCAGTCTTCCAAAATAAAATTGAATCTATTAAAAGCAGAGCATCATGGCCCTACACTGATAATATAGGATAATAGATGGATGTCTCCCTCAATTTAGCTTCCCTTCATTGGCTGCCTGTCAAATCTGGAATACAGATCCCTCTTCTTACATATAAAATCCTGTACCAAATAGCTGACCTTCAGATTAAATTGACATGCAAAAAACATTTGAAGTGTATTTTTTTAACTTTCTTTATTTTGTTTGCTGTTACTCTCGAGAATAATATAACACATGTATGATGAAAAACAGGAAAAACCTAAGTAAACAAATCATAAAATAATCAGTAAATAATCAGTTAATAAATCATCTTGCCTCAGAATACATTTGCCAAAACATTATGAAACAGAGAAAAGAATATATATAAATTACATATGCCTTATTGTTTTACACAAGGAATTTAAAGGGAGAGAGCTACAGTGCAGTCTAAAAATGATATTTTAAACTGGCTCCTTTCCATTTCTGCCTCTCACACATTCAGAGTGCACAGCACTTAAGGTAACAAAATAATTTTATATAACATCTTATGGTAGTATTTCTCTTATTAAAAGGGAGCTATTTTGAAATATCTCACATAAACTAAAAATATGTATTTTTTTTCTTATTTTCTTAAACTATAAGACTAACATTTACCTGCTAACAACAGCCTATGATATGGTGTGAGACTGAGTGTGGCTCACATCTGAGGGATGGCTGAGACTGAATATTGGCTAAATTCCAGTCTCATTTTGGCAGAGTAATCCTTTGTCTCTCAAGGTTTGCTGCCGTGGCTTTCAACTGCAAATGAGCTGTAAAGCCTAAGCTTGCAGCTAGCCTTACACCCATCTTACTTACACAACATTTAGCCAATGCAGTGTTTAAAATTTTTAAAACTAATCTGTCTTTAGAAAATTACTGTTACGTTCTCATACTCCAAATAAACCAAAACATTCTATTGCAAACCCTTTATTGGACAGTTCTTTGCATACAAGCTATTGAACACCGGGATGTTATACAAGGTTTTTGTCTATATTAATATTTTACTACCGCTGTCTGTTGATTTATTTTTTACAGAATCACCAAAAATCATTATTGCATACAATTGCTGCATTTATGCGTCTCAAACTGCTGAAGTTTGCTAATAGATATAGTAACAATGCATCTTATCAGACCTGGTTCCAAAGACATGTTTTCTTTCTCTTCAAGTAAGTATTTGATTACCAATACAAACTCATCATCACATATAAAAGTTGTGAATATATATATTTTATTATAATTTTAATTTATCTATATTGTTTTAAATAATAGGAATCACAGTGAAGCAATTTGTAGCACCTTTGCATTGCAGAATGTGAAAGCTCCGGTTTCAAACCCCATCTGGGGTTTTTTCTGCATTGAGTTGGTACTGTATGTTCCCCATATGCATGCATGGGTTTCCTCTAGGTACTCTGCCTTTTTTCCCCACAATCTAAAAATATGACTGGGAGGAACACCTTATTTTCATGGGCCAATACAAAGTTATTGTAGTCTGCAATGCAGTTTGTGATGCTGGCAGTGTCCTCCCCATGCATGTAGCACCTGGATGTTTGTGTACAAAGGGATTTATACAAAGTTCAAGGGTGAACCAAGTAACCCAAAACTAGAAGAAATGGCAAAGCGGTGATATGTTTGGAGTCTGCAGAAAAAAGTGTGGATAACATTACTAACTGCTGAAATATTTGCAAAGCTGTAGCATACACCATTTTCAGAATGAAATATAAACTCCAAATCTAGATTATACATCGTAATATAAAAAGCATGCATCTGAACATTATTACTGCACAACATCTCCTTGATAGGTAACTGCCCAGAGTGACAGTACCTGTACTTCACAAATACAGTCAGTCCTTCTATCTCCCTTCAGTCGAGTGTACATAGAATTAACAAACCACTCTCCCTGTAGTCATTTTGATGCCAGGCTTGCACTGCCAATTCATTTACTTTGTTGAAAGGCTCATGTCATACTTCCTGTGATGATGGACCGAATGATGAGTCTGTACCTTCCTCTTTGGTTTTAATGCATTAGTCTAGTGCTGGTTCTCTTTCTCCTTAGATTGCAAGGAACATCAGGCACCCAGCTATAAATATTAATCTATGGTATTTTACAATTGTACTGTTTGAATCAGGTAAGAAATACGTAACGTCTGTGTTCTGAATGGTCCCAGTAAGTTACCCAAAATAATACTCGGTTGTAATTTTCTTAAGTGAAAACACAATTTTTAATACCTTCACTGTGATAAGAAAAATAATTAAGTAAATGTTACAAATGATAACATATTTAATGATGGTACTGGTAGCATTTTAGAAACTACCAAGCATCAACATTTTAAAGCCTACTTTGGATTTTATGTATTATGTATTCTATTCCATAAAGACCAGTCTTACAGCTATGTCTCATGTCTTTATATAACTATATGTGCCCCCTTTTATTTGGGGGCAAGAATC
Source organism: Orestias chungarensis (assembly GCA_032876305.1). Classification (NCBI taxonomy): domain Eukaryota; kingdom Metazoa; phylum Chordata; class Actinopteri; order Cyprinodontiformes; family Cyprinodontidae; genus Orestias; species Orestias chungarensis. The sequence continues at coordinate 4,441,046 of JAVLVB010000002.1, forward strand.
TCAAAGGTCAGATAATTGCTGTTTAGCTCCTCTGATTGGTAAGAATGTAGAACAAAGGTCCAAAACAAGCTTTCTGCTACAGAGAGCAATTTATGAGAAAAATGCACAATTTTCATTCGTGTAACCTTTGATTCACCATCTCCCTACTACCTTTAGCAAAAAGAAAAAGCTTTCATGAGGTTGAGTTTATAAAAAACCCTCTCACCTCAGATGAGCATTGGTTTGTATTCCTCAGCCTTTCAACTCTTTCATCACTTCTCTACTCGTCCCAGAAACCCTGTTGAGGTGCTTGCCTATCAAGTAGATATTGTGGCTGTCTGTTTTTGTTGCAAGGTTGCTCTCTTTACTCTGCAACTACGAACACTATCAAGTTTCCAAACTTTAAATAGAACTTGGTGTCCTTTCTTTGTCTGTCATTTTTAAACCTATTCAAGGACAAATAGGGACTATAGAAAAAATAAAGAAATGCTTAGACTGGACAAAACCTTCATGTAATTTATTCCTAGATGAATCAATGAGTCAATCATGCAGACTAGAATCTACTTATTTGCATTTTTGCAAATGATGACTGATTAAAACTCGACTTTACAAATAATGCATTGTCAAAATGTTGATCAGTTAAGTCAGCAGATGTCTGACAACATTTGGTAAATTATGTTAAAAAAAGCCACAGCAATGCTTAATTTCCTCTTTCTATGTTCAACAGATCAACATAGGGTAACAGTACAGTAATTCAAATGTAAAAACCCTTTCTCCCCAAAGCCAAGCACCTACTTTTTATATTTGCCAAACAAAAAAAAGATGATCACCATAATGCTTAGGAAAATATTGTTAAAGTGTAAAGACGAAGTAGATTTTTTTTATGTGTAGATTTTTTTATAATACGTGTAAAACTACGTTTTTGAGTAAAGTGAGTAGGAGTCTGTCAGGGTCTGCTGTACAGTCTCAGTACCTTGATGAGTTGCCTCCAAGGTTTTTTGTTTTTTACAAGAAAACCCCTAAATAAAATGTCCATCAGTATTTGATATCTCAAAATACATTTGCATTTGGTTTTGAGGAAGAATGAGGAACAACACACATGTGAGAATGTTGTAGATGGCTTGTATAATGTACCGTAAGTTTTAAAATATACAGGAGCAATGTCATATATGTCAGTATGAGAAATAAAAAAAAAGGAACTGACAAATGGCCTTTTCCTGGTAGTTTCTCTGCACTTGCATTCATTTCCACTATAAAAGGATCTTTATTTTCTCAGATTAAGATGGAACATTGGCAGAAGTCCAGAAAAATAAAACCAATGACGAAAATGCTTTGTATTTCAACTGAAGGAGGGAAAACATGGAAAAAGAAGCAAAGAAATGTTGTATTTCTGCTATCTTGAAGTAGGTCATTTAAAGAGCGTAGCATTTATCTTATGTGACAAACCTATTAATCATGGAATGAGGTGTGTCAATGCTCAATGGCTTTGCTCTGCAGGTGGGTTGTCCCACTGGATGTCAGGGCTCATACCGAAGTGTTCTGCCTGTATTTCTTTTACATTTCCTGCTTATCCCTAGATACTCTAAAATGGCTTACCTTCAATGCCCTTTGTGGACGTCAGATACGCATCTCTTCTTCCAATAATACTGTCCTTGAAAGTTCCATTAAAATATATAGAAAGATGCCAACATCAAAAAATAAATACGAAAATTTAACCAAAAAAGTGTTTCTACCATTTTATCAAATTTTTTGGTTTAGTCTGTGTTGTTTTAAACAGGTAAAAAATGTTCCTGTACTGAATTAATGTATAAATAAAATTATTTCAGGTACTGTAAATTGTCACTATGAGTTGTAAGATATGTTCTCACAAAATAAAACATCTCATAAGACCCTGTAGACATTCAAACAAGAATCTGCCGGCTCCCAGGACTTTTGCAATGGGATTGTGGAACCAGTAAAGCAAGTTTGTGAGTAAGTAAGGAGAACTCATTGCACCCCATTTAATTTATATCTCTTTGGATCTTCCCTGCAAAGGCTCATTAGTTAGGTTGAAGCAAGGATCAGTAAAAGCTAAAGCTGTATGTAGTGCCCTTTCAGGTGATGGAGACCCCACTGTGCGAGTTTGTGTAAAGAAATGTTTCCCCTTCAAATGCTATTGATAGTGTTACATATTTCAGTCAGATTCTACAGTTGTACATCTTGAGACTTGCGATAAGAGAGGATTTATAAAAACAGCATTCTGCTAAGTCAAGGTGTACATTGCAGATATGATACGATAGGAATAAGTCCCGGTGTGTGTCTAATTCACTGTTTGTGTTATTAGGCACGCATGTATGGTCAAATGCTTCTATTCAAGCCACCAAACACATACTTAATGGAACTATAGTATGTTTTGTATTTTAAACTTGACCTTTTGTGTGCTCGACTCGCATACCCTTACGTTTCTGTTCAAATACATAAGTCTACTGACCACTTGGAGCATCTATTCAGGTCCTATTGGTCAAGAAAAAAAATTGGATTTATGTGTCAACAGTCAAAAGCAACTGGTGTGTCAGCAGCTGTAATTAAACCATCTCCTATTGTTATACGTAGAAAGAACACACAAAACCATCTGTTTTTGTGAGCCTTTATGTACTATGACCAAAGTTATGGGGGTCTAAAAAGTCTGAAATGCTTTCCACAGAAAAAAGCAAAATGTTTTAGACTTGTCTTCTAAACACAACGCAACGTCAAAATAATTTTCAATGACAAATGCTAATAAGAAGACATTTGATAAGAAAACATTTATTTTAACTGTACATGAAACAAAGCTGAAGTATTGCGAATAAGTTAGTAAAACTAGTGTAGCTCTGCTCCTGAATTTCATACTTAGTGATGTTGCATTTGATTGAGTTGATTCCAAAAGAAAACAGTCTTAAGTCTTTAGGGAACCTTCTAAAATATATGTAACAAGGCAGCAGAAACATGTGCTTTGGGGTAAGATGCTGGGAGACCGCTCTGCAGAGAAGATAAGTGTTTGGTAATATATGTCAGTCCTTATTCATTGGATTTTTAGCCCCAACATCTATTTGGCCTCACAGTTCTAACTGAGGAGGATCAGCCTACATTGCAGACAGCAACACATGCCTCTAAAATTCGTTTTTTTTTTTTTTAAGCCTGTATCTCTTTGCTGCCTTTTTATCTTGACGTTCAGCTACTTGTTTACTCTCTATCAAATGTTTTCTTTTGAGCTTTCCTCATTTTATTCCCCTCTCTCAGAACAGAATAGTTAGCCTCGTTCTAGGTTTTAAAATCACAGATAATTTATCATGGGGTTGGGGCTTAGGATCAAGGAAACATATAATTAGAAAAACGGGCCAAAATAGGACTGACTTTCCACGATATAAAACAATTTGAAACATTTCCAAAGTTTGTTTGATTCCTTCTTTCCTTCCTTCCTTCCTTCCTTCCTTCCTTCCTTCCTTCCTTCCTTCCTTCCTTCCTTCCTTCCTCCCTCGCTCCCTCCTATTCCATGCCAGGGATTTTTCAGCTCTCACCCACATTTCAAAACAGAAAAAAGGATTTCTGGGAGAATAAAGTTTCAACATTGTCACATTGCTATCATGGGAATATAACCTAATTAGGAAGGAATTAGCTCGTCAACGCTGTGTGTGTTTATTGGGCAAAAATTACCCCTGAGCTCTACTTGCATTATTTATGTCTAACCATAGTGACATTAATGGCTACTATTAAAAAAGGCCACTCACAGCAGATTCCTAAAGTCTCCAGGCCTTTCACGCAGAGCTGTCTGCCTCGGTGAACACTGGTACTTTCTCTAAACACAGTCAGCCAAATGCATAGGACCATGAGAAGAATATTTATCATCTTGAGTAGAAATTATTGGCCAATTTGCTTATGTGCATGTGTATTCACATTTGAGTCAAAAATCCTTCACTGCAAGTCAAATGTGCTATGCACCAACAGGTTTCTAAGACATTAATACATGATCCAAAATATTCAAAATTGACCATAGCTTTGTGTTTAGTCTCAAGTCTTTTTGCAGCCTCCATGAATTCTGTTTGTAGATTGCCGTTAGTTAGCCCAGTTTGTTATCCTATCAGCTCCAACCAGTTTGTTCTTTATTATCAGAATGAGAAAAGCTTTTATAGCTAGGTACGTTTTTTGGACATACAAGGAATTTGTTTTGGCGTCGTCTGTGCGATACAGTACTCAAATTAAAACAGAATAAATATGACTACAATATAACTAAATATAAATATATGTGCACAGTTTTAAAGTGAGTAAGAGGAAATGTTACAAGTGTCCGGTGGTTTGGAGGAAGGGGAGTGTCAGTGGTGACAAGGCTGGTTGAATATGGGAAAAAACTGTTCTTGTGGCGTGAGGTTTTGGTCCTGATGGACTGCAGCCTCCTGCCAGAGGGGAGAGTCTCAAAGAGTCTGTGATCAGGGGTGGGAGTGATCAGTCCGGATCTTCCCTGCCCACTTCAGAGTCCTGGAGGTGTACAGGTCCTGGCGTCATGGTAGACTGCAGCCAAGCACCTTCTCTGCAGACTGAATGAAACGCTGCTGCCAGCCCTCTTCCTTGGCTGTAGCAGCAGCGTACCAGATGGTGATGGAGGAAGTGAGGATGGACTCAATGATGGCTGTGTAGAAGTGCACCATCATAGTCTTTGGCACAACCATCTCCACTGTCTTTAGAGCGTTGAGCTCAAGGTTGTTCTGGCTGCACCAGTCCACCAGATGGTCCACCTCCCACCTGTAGGCGGACTCGTCACCATCAGAGATAAGTCCGATCAGAGTGGTGTCGTCTGCAAACTTCAGAAGCTTGACAGACTGGTGACTGGAGGTGCAGCTGCTGGTTTACAGGGAGAAGAGCAAAGGAGAGAGAACACAGCCTTGGGGAGAACCGTTCTGGTCAGAGAGTCTGAGACATGTTTCCCAGCCTCACGCGCTGCTTCCTATCAGGCAGGAATTCAGTGATCCACCTGCAGGTGGAGTCAGGCACCCCCAGCTGGGAGAACTTCTCCTGGAGCAGAGCTGGGACGATGGTGTTGAAGGCAGAGCTGAAATCCACAAACAGGATCCTGGCGTAGGTTCCTGTGGAGTCCAGGTGCTGGAGGATGAAGTGAAGGGCTAGGTCGACTGCATCATCTACAGACCTGTTAGCTCTGTAGGTCCAAGAGGGGGTCGGTGATGTCTTTCAGGTGTGAGAGCACAAGGCCCTCAAAGGACTTCATCACCACAGAGGTCAAGGCGACAGGTCTAAAGTAATTAAGGCCTGTGATCCTCGGCTTCTTGGGAACGGGGAGGATGGTGGAGGATTTGAAGCAGTCTGGCACATGACATGTCTCCAGTGAGGTGTTAAAAATGTCTTTGAAGACTGGATACAGCTGATCTGAGCAGTGCTTTAGGCTGGCTGGTGAGACAGAATCTGGTCCAGCTACTTTCCGGGGGTTCTGTCTCCTGAAGAGTTTGTTGACGTCCCACGTGGAAAGAGCCGTCCCACGTGTGGGTAGGGGGTTGGTGGGGAAGAATTTCAGGGTGGGGCTTGGAGGTGCCAAGGCTCCTCCTGAGGTTGGGGAGGTGGGGGTGGTTGGTTGTGGCTGGAGATCTTGGGAGGTGTCGTGGGGGATGGTGGCTGGACTGTCCCTTTGTCTTTCAAAGCGGCAGTAGAACTCGTTCAGGTCATTTGCGATGCGTCGGTCGTTGATGGGGTGGGGGATTACCGGCTTGTAGTTGGTGATCTGCCTGAGCCCTTTCCAGACAGACGCAGAGTTGTCGGCAGAGAATTGGTTTTGGAGCTTCTCAGAGTACAGTGTTTGGCGTCTTTCACTCCCTTGCTAAACCTGTACTTCGCCTCTCTGTATCTATCTTTGTCCCCACTCTAGCTGCAGCGCAGAGTCCGGTATTAATCCGCACAGCCACGTCTCTGTGAAGCACAAAACTGCAGATGAATAAAAGTCCCTGTTTCTCCCCAGCAGCAGTTATAGTTCCTCAATTTTGTTTGGAAGTGAGCGCACGTTAGAGAGAAATTTTCCAGGTAAAGGTGATCGTAGTCCGCGCTGGCGAAGACATACGCGCACGCCGCCCCGTTTTCCTCTTTTCTGGCGTTTCACCGAATGGACAAAGGTGAGCGCCCCTTTGACCAGAATGTCCAAAATTCCCAGAGCAGTAGGCGTAAAAGGTAGAAATAATTCCTATTTATTTTATTTATTTATTTTTGGACCTTGGTTTTGTCACTTTAATGATTGCACGAAACTGTCTCGGAGTGTTCTATGTCATTAATAGTCTTTGAAGCGCATATTTTAAATGTTTTTGTATACCAACTGATGCTTTGTATTCATGAAGTCCCCATCTTGAGCTACATCATTTTACTCTCAAAGGTTATGTGAGGAAGAGAGAGAAGGAGAATAGGTTGAAAGAAAACTGGTGCAGCATTGGTAAAGGTCAAAGGGATATCTAAAGAATCTGCCATTAAAAAAGACTTTTTATGTTTGCTTAAACCTTGGATATTTGTAATGGTTGTACATTATTTTCACCTTTTGTTTTTACTGATTATCTTAATATTAATATTAATAATTACTGCTATTTTTTGTAAGAATGAATGTGGTAGAGTGTTGCCTTCCATTGACAGCAATCATTATTGAAAAAGATACGAAAGATGTGTACAACTATTAAATCTTTTGGGTAATTGCTTTTCTTGGTAAACGTAATTCCCAAATGAAACAATAAATATGAGCAGTATTCTTCTTGTCAAGTCAATAGGTTTCCTGCTAGTTATTATTTATTAATGACAAAATATCAATCAAGCGAAGCATTTAATGTTGAATTCCAGCCATTTGAAGGATACGCTATTCAGGCTATATTAGTTTTGCTTTATGTCTCACTTCCTTCACTGGTATAAATATCAGTGTTCTCACACTTATCTGATCAGAGATCAACCTTAGATCTGATAATGCAAATAGGATGCACAGTAGGTATTTCTGAATACATGTAAAAAGTGAGGGATTGTTACTGCATTATTTATGTCTAACCATATCTTCTCTTTTTATCAGTGCTGGGAAGGTCCATTCATATTTCTTCTGTTTAATTAAATAAATTATTACAGTAGACAAAGACCACATCTGTAACAGTTTCAAATAATATTTTGACTAATTAGTATAATTTTTTTGGGAAACTGTTTTACAGCCATTCCCATACTTTTAACCACCAGACCTGGTGAATCGTGAAATGACTGAAATACAACTTGTTTGTCAACATGAAGTATGCCAAAAGATCTCAAAAAGCTACAGACCAAACCTTGTTTTGAAAAACTACACGAAGAGATAAGAAACAAAATTGTAGGCATTAGTAAATTTGGATAGGGTCACAAAACTCTTTGGCAAGCTTCAGGGTGTCAACTAACCACAGCCATAGCCATTATACGCATAGGCTACTGTTAGTCATACAAAAGTCAAACAAGAGTTATCCAGGAAGTCACAAAAGAACCTAAAACAAAAAAGTCTCAAATCCTGCATGCATCCTTAGTTAAAATTAGGGTTCATGGTTTACCAACAAAAAATAGGCAGTGAAAATAGCATATGTGAGAAAGTCCTGAGGTGGAAACGACTGCTCCTGCCCGAACAGTGTACAAAGTACACACATTATAAACATTTGCCCAAAAAAAACCCCATCTTGATCATCAACAAGACTTTTCGGATAATATCTTGTGTGAAGCTAGAAGTATTTCAAAGAAAACAACTTTATACTTAATCAAAGCGATGGGAGTAATTTGATAGTTTCTGCTTTAGCCCCTGGAAAAGTGGCTTAACAGCACAAAATATTTTGTAGTATAAATAAATCTTGGACATTGTCCTACAGGCCCTTTAGCTTAAGCACTTTTGTGTGATGCACCATGACATGGGTCTAATGCAAACAAGCAAACCACCTGTAATAGGTTTAAAAACAAAATGGAAGTTGTAGACTGGTCTAGTACAAATTTTAGTTAATGTCCAATCAAAATGCTTTGCATCGCCTTGAACTTTGAAATTGAATTTTATGGACTGTGAAGTGATTAGTACAAGAAAAGTTATCTCATATGTAAATCAGAGGTGATAATTGATCAAATGCATCTCTCAGAGTTGTTTTCCCCAATTTGTAGGGTTTTGTCTTAGGATTTTTACATTTTCTAAGGGTCCACTAGGGTGAATTCCACGTAAGAAATGATGACAAATCCTTTGGATTTTCTAAAGAAGTGAAACACTGGAAAGCAATCGATCAAAAGCAGTCTCAGAAAACAAAAGTATATATAGTGCCTTATAAATATGTTTATCCCACAGGCTAGAGAGGAACCCAGCAAAATTATTGTTGGCTTACATGTAAAAAAAAAAAGTTTGGCCAATACCTTATCTATAGCCTGTAACATCTTAGTGGTAACTTAAGGACATGGATAAAAGTACAATGAATCTTGTCAGAATTAGTGGAAATATTGATAAAGCTAAGTACATTATGGACATTATGAAAGGGACATTTGTCGAGTGGGACAAAACCAAATATACAGACAGGTTTAAACTTCAGTGGTATAGATGACACTATATTCATCAAGAATATTGCAATTAAAACTGATAATATAGAATTGTGACAGGGTAAAGCATACAAAAAGTTAAAGGAGGTTAATAATATGAATGATACGGTGAAGATTAAAATAAACTGTTTGAGGGCTAAACACTTTTATGCAGCACCATGGTCCACTAGGTTTGTTTAAATTTCCTAGGTACTGTTTTGTAATGATGTGGTGAGAGACAGGGGTTAAGGTACTGAATCTGTATCAACATATTGAGTGGAGGTGATTATTAGCAAGCATCATGGTAACACAATTACTAGCAAGCACCAAAAAGGGTTCTGTATCTCTTGCTCACTTTTTGTTGATCTTCCTATCCATCTATCTGCCTGCATCCAGTTAGATACTGTTTAAATGATCACGTTTCCTGGCATGAGTGTGCTATGTAATTAACCTATGATACTCTCCATGTTGCAACGTGCTTCCTGTCTGACTGGGTGGGTCTGCTCTGGTGGATTTGTACTGCCATCTTCTGGTCAACTACAGATAAGAAGAGCCCTTTTGCTCTACGGATGACAAGTGTTCAGCTGGTGACTGTGTGAAAGGTTCTCTTCTCAAATGAATTCAGAGTCTGAGGAAGTCTTAGTAGATGTGAAATCTAGCAGTTCTCTTCTTGATAAAAACATCTGATTCGTAACAATTAGACATGTCAAATGGAAAATGAAAGACGCAGATTAATAAAATGGGAACAATAACATGGATTGTTCAGTTTTTGTTTACTTACGCTGCATAAGCAGAAAAAAAAAAAACACCAAAAATGTTTCCCTTTAATAACTAACAAAACGGACATGTTTTTCTACTGCTGACAATACCTGATCTGAACTACATACATATTGGCACATCTTTTCTATCTGTTTCATCTACTTTTCCACTTTGCCCTCTTTAAAACAAAGATAAAGTTGACTGGTCAAGCAAAACGGAGCGGGTCCCCTGTGGAGGAGGTCTGCAGGTATACCGCTGCAGGTGTAGGGAGATTATTAAGCATTTTCTGCTTTTTCTCTGTTGTAGAGTTATATCACCTGTTCCTCTAAACTCCCCCCCCCCGAGTTCACCCAGAGTTCAGTGATTTCCTGTCTTGCTCTTTCATAATGGTTTTTTTTTTTTTTTAGATGTGTATGTGGGTCAGCTTTAATTGGCTTAAACTGTTATTCTGTTGTAAAATTCAGAACTACATATATTCTTTTTATAAGAAAATTAACTTTAAAGAAAATAATACCTAGAAAAAAATTGCTGAGACAATTAGCTCTGAGGTTTTCTTACTTAACAGCCAACCCTGAAAATATGGTATTTGGGGTCTTAGGGCTCAAATACATAAAAACTAAACAGGGCACAGTTATTAGCACGTTACCAACATTTTCAAAAACCACTGAAGATAGAAATTCACTGTAACACTGTAACAGTTGCTAGTTGACTTGCTTTTAATATTTGTTTTAATTTAGAACTTCATCTTCCAGTCAACATATAAGGCAGACAATAGAGCTTCAAATCTGTTTTAAATAGCCTTGTAAAGCATGCCGAGCCTTGCAACAGCATCCCCAATTATCTTTTTTATTCTTCTGATAATAATTCAAATTCATGTACACCCATCCAGTTTAATGAGGTATTTGGCAAATAATTAATAAAAATGTGTATGTTTGTGCAAAGATGGCAGAAAAATAGATCTAAAGAGCTGCAGCATTTAGATCATTTGGTGAAGCATTGATGCAAATACATGCCACACTTTTATTTTTTTACCAAAGCCAATACGGTACGTCCTTTTTCCTCCACATCTTATTTGTGTTTAAGTAGAGAATAATAATTTCTTCCATAAATTACAAGCACAAAATATTTGAAATTTGACAAAATGTACACGTATAAGTTTAATCTGTTTAAAGTTGTTCTGAAAACCTGCAGTCCTTTGGACATCTAAATCTAAGATATCATCACATTTTCTCTAATTGTGTGCTTCAGTTAGGAGTATGCAAGTGCCCTAATTATACCATAATGCTGCATTAAAGGATTTTTCTTTATCTGTGAAGTCATATTGTAGAAATACAGTAATTATAGATAATGTGTTAGTAATTACGTAGTTCTTTACAAGAAGACTTTAAATGAGATGTTGCACAAATGAGGCCAGGAGCAAGAAAGGCGCTAGGTGGTGATGCATAGTCCTCACTTACAGAAGTCAATTCCCTCTTTATAAGAGTGCAACAACATAATTGGGAGAGAAAATTGGGGTCATCTGTTATTTTTCGCCCATCAATGCACCCTCACAGAGCAGACCAATCGATCCTGTTGCTGACATGTCTGTATTCATTTAATCCTCCACAACATGCATTTTCAACAAAAAACAAACAAAAAAAAAAGACTTTCTTACAAACATTATTGTTCTGCATCCTTGTGCAAGTTTAGTTCTGTGAGTCTCTCATGCATCGTTATTTCCAGACTTGGAAAACAGTTCACAGTCACAACTCTTCTCATATCTCATGAAACTATAGATAGACTCAAATTTTCTCTGCATTTAAAAGTGTTGTTCATCTTTGTTTGACTCCCAGCTGAGATCAGATGCTTCTGCTGTGATTTTGCTCTTCCCTAATTCTTTCTTTCCTGTGCTCCACATCTCCCCTTGCGGCCTAGCACTGCCTTCTTCTTCATCAAAGCAGTGGGCTGTGATTTAACTGTCCTCCTCTTTGCGTTTGATATCCTCACTCTCCTCTTTGCTAATCTATTGGTCACAAAACCTCGCCTTGATCCGTACATGATTGGGCATGACATTTGAAACATTTATCGTCTCGCCCCACTACATTCTGTGTTCTTGCTATGTCCATTCATGCATACTTCAAAGGCTTTTCCATCTTTAAAGTTTGAGCTCTAAATCTCTCCCCAAAGAGTTGCTTTTGTCCATATACCTTATCTGCGTCAGATCCAAGTTTTCCTCGAAATCTAAATTTGTGGGAGTAGTATTTTAGAAGGCCACAGTAATTAAAGTCATGCTTTAAAGTCACACTTAGTAAATGCTAAGGAAATTTATGTAAACTTCTACAGTAAATCTTTAGGATTCAAGGATTCAAGGATTCTTTATTTGTCATTCTACATACATGATGGTACATGAAGTGGAACGAAATTACGTACTCACGGTACTATTCCACCCAAGAGCTAATATTAAAATAGATAAAATAAGTTAAAAAAATAAAATAAAATTAAAATAAATAAAATCGAAGTAAAGTAAGTAAAATAAATAAAATAGGAATATACAGTG